>JABASH010000508.1:0-39069 GCA_019776445.1 Tomocerus maximus
ATTTGTATTCTAATAAATGCATCTTTATTTGGATCTCATTCGTTCAACTTTCCTGTTTATTGACGTATGGTTGTCATTGATATTCAAATGCGTATATTTTTAAAACGTTTGAAATTAGCAGCTTTATATAGAATGAGTGATTGAACAGACAAAGTTTATGACGGGCTACACATAAACACATCTCTACACATAAATGTTGCATTGCACATCATATAGATGCTAATCATTTCAACTTTTCGTATATGGTAATCTCTAAAAGTTACAATACATTGATCGCTACTATGTACATTGGAATAGGATGTTTTTTTCGTTTTATGATCCATTAGGTTTATGTACATGTATATCTATATGACATTACATGACACATGAATTACATTTCTAACAAAATGCTGCTGAAATGTAGTACGGCTAATTCTTAAAATGTGTCTATTTAGTTCGTTCGCCGAACCGAAATGGCTTTGTCAAGGCAAATCGTAAAGCTTATTTAGATTTGCGTTTTAATGGTAACTGACGTGGTTGAGAGATAGAAGGATACAAATTTTATTATTCCTAATAAATAACTTTAATTTGCATCCATAGACAAAATTGTAATCATTGTGTGTACTGACGAGTGATATTTCGTCACCAGAATGAAATCAATTTTCAACAAGGGGTGCCTAGTATTTAATATCCTATAAGTAAATTAATGTTATTCCATGCATCATAGATCTGTAAAGCTTGCTTCATTTATAATTTTTTGCATGATAGATTTTTTAGCGCTGCAGAACTAAAGTACAACTGTATAATTTATTTCCACCCTCAAGTAGTAGTTGCAGCCTAGATTTTCATATGGGATTTCATTAAAAGGACTGTCGTAAACATCGAGTCATAGATGACAAAGTATGAAGTGATACGATGCAACAGATGAGATGAGTAAGTAATAAATTTAGGTAATAACATTTTGAAACTTTCATTGTGCTTCATTGATTATCATTATTTTTTAGTATGGATGTGCAAGTGTACATTCTCTGAGTACACCTGTAATTCTCTTTATTTTACATGGATGGTAAGTTTATGAATTTTTGCTACGGCCATAAAAATTTACTGCGTACATATATTTTTAGTGTTCTGTTTAAAATGTATTTAATATGCAATGTTATTGCATATATTGTAGTGGAAGCTTAAGTGTTAGCACGCAGTCAGAGGTAGCTACTGCGAGGGTTCCTTTGGCCATAGTAGTAAAAGAGCCATAAGGAAATAATTTGCGATGATTTAGTTTTGTAGTATTTTAAGGGCGGATTACTAAGTGCAGGAGACAATAGCACGGTTGTTAAGGAATATAAAGATTACCTGCTGATGTAGGAATTGTGGCACTATTTGGAAGTTGTGTCGGAAAATCCATGTCCCAACAATGTATTTTGCTTTGATTGAGTTGCAGCCTGCTTGGGCTTGAATTATTTTCCACAACCATCAGCATGAGAAGAGTAATGAGAGCAAGATGAGAAAAACAATTCTAACAATAACAAATGTCTGGGAATAAATGAATCTTTGTTGCACTTGAGATAGGTGTTGAGGAATTTCTTAATTTCATAGCCCCACTGCAATTGGCCCCACTTTGCATATGAAAATTTGTCTTATCCCAACTGTCACTTATAATACTGATAAAAGGTGCATTCTTTCACAAACTGAGAAACTAATTGTAACCAAGTTCCAGGGTTTTTGTCGGTTTTTTGTCTGTCCACGTCTTGTTCAGTTACATACACTCATACTAATTAAAATCAGATTTGAAGTGCAGTAGTTTTTACGTTCCGCTTTGCCGGCTTTCCTTCAGGAGTTTCGTCCAGAAAAATTTCTTTCATTGAACAGATAAAAAGGGTGCACAGGTTTTTCATTCGAGATAACACAGCCACTCCTCGGTCTTAAAGTAGATTAGGACTCTAGCACCATTGGCAGGTAGAAAAAACTTTTACGAGTTGTGCAAACTTTGTTTTAACTGACTACTCGTGTAAAAGTCACAGAAATGAATAAATGTCCATCAAATGCACAGCAGGAGAGTGAGCACTTTGGATTCGATATTTTTGTGTTGGAGGAGCAATTGACAAATTGTATTAATCGCGAGCACACGGGACAGAGAGTCAAGTTTGCAGCTTGCTCACCCTTTAGATGCCAATGTGTGATTGAGTAAGGTGAGAAAAGAGGAGAAGAACTTTGTGTACTTTGTCTACCTGCACACAGACACTCATCACAGACAGTGAGCTCAAAGCCAAGCTAAAGCCAACCGAAGCAACTATAAACTAAAGGCAAATTCAATTGAGTTCAACCTGAGGTGAGTAAAGTAACCAAAGGTAGGTAGCCTAAACTACAAAAAGTCAGTAAAGGCAAAAAGGCTACGTTGTTTAGCTACTCGTCTCAACAGATACACCTCGTGTGTAGTGTAATGCATATACGTACCTAGCTCCATTACACCAACGTACCAAGGTAGGTTAGCTCTGTGTGGAATAATACGGGGTAGTCTAAGTAGGTAGTGAGTATGTAGTTGAACTCATCCTTTTCAATCCTCTAACTCTTTGTGTGTAATCTATTAAGGTAGCATAATTTATACATAAGTAAGTATCTTCTGGATACCGGACTCGACAGCTTTGCCTCTTTTAACATTTACTTAGGCTAAGGAGATAATATTATTAGAGCATTAGCGTTGGACTAATAAAGATAGAAACGTGTATTAGTGAGTACCTCAAAGTATATTTTAATTGTAAAAGAGAGAGACCACACTTTGAGCTATTAGTGTCTCTGCTGTGTTATTCTGCTCAATTTGGGAATATTTGGGAGTTGGTGATGAGACTAGTCACCTCGATCTGAGTAGAGGCTGAGCTGAGGCTGAGCTGAGGGTGAGTCCAGCTCGGCCCAGCTAAATCAGTTGGAAAGTATCCTGGTCCACCTGCGCCTCAGTTCAGTTATTTATCCTAAAGACCAACTCGCATTTGTGATGTTATGTGATCTGATACTCTCAACGACTTGACTCTGCTCAGCTATACGTAACTTTGGATGTCTGTAACCTATTTGGGCACTACCCAACCTACCTTGGCCACTGCATTGGTTAGCTACCTCCATAAAAACAAGCTTTTATACGCCAAGTTCCTCAAAAGAGGTGTGCTTACTTCAAGCGCAGTTCGAATTGAGACGCCCCTCACAACTCACCTGCTTTTGACTGCCTGCCTTTTATATTTCACTTTGTCATTAGTCGACTTTTGCATTCTCTCCTCACACACTCTCTCTCCGCAAATAAATTCATTTTACATATCCGCAACTCTCTTACCTTTACTATCTCTTTTTTGACTAAAAAACTGCATTTACCAATAATACTTGATGAGTCTTGCTACCTTTTATTGACATTATTGGAGAACAATGATTTCCCTAACAGGGAACAAGAAATGAGATACTTAATGCTTAGAGAATTAATATAGTTCTACGATATTTGCTTTTTATTACAAAACATTTTAAACAGGATCTCAATTAATGCAGCTTCAAACCTTCTTTTTAATACACTTTACTCTCTGGTGCATTTCTACCCAAATTATATGCTCTGACTGTTTTATTATTTCTCTTTTCCATGTTTATAAATAATTTATTGCTTGCAGAGGTAATTTTAATGCATTGGGCAAAAATTCGAACTAATTGTAACGTGTAATGTGATAGTGTATAATGCCCACGCTTTATGACTACAGTAATTGTGATTTGTAATTCTATTTTTACACGTACGTAACGTAAATTGTTTCGCACTATAGATACATAATGCAAATATGCAGGACCAAACAGTATAAACACAAAGTTAACGATTAAAATGTGAAATAAGTTTCTAGTCGAAACTCTGTATATTTTAGCTTATTTGGTAGTATTGATAATTTAGAAGACTGAAGCATTTGGGATGGATTGGCGTGAGGTGCAGTAAGTCGTGAGGTAAAATAACGTCAAGAAAAGATTGGCTGACTGACCGAAATGAAAGTCAATGGCTACTTGAGGTTGATGAGACAAGAAAAACTGTTTTTTTAAATGGCTCTAGTTTTCTATTTACACACTTACCATTACATTACATTAGTTGCTATTATATACGCACCTATTATTCATGTATGTTTTAATTAGGTGTAGCCATTACAGGTACTTAACGTTAGTGAGCCAAAGTGAAGGATGGGCTGGTCTTGCTGAGCTTCACTTGACTCTTTAATGCAATCTTCTTCCATACGAACTTACTTATAGTTATATTATTCTAAAGTAGAGCTGGTATATATCCAGCTTGAGTCTCCTACTTATATCCAGTAATACTAGGCATACTCAGCATACGCATGTAAATGCAGAATATCACTCAGTGACTCAATACCTTCTTTCTGCATTAAATTGCGTTGATGATAAATTATTCATTACCTACTCCATTGCAGTAGAATACAATCGAGTTGCTGAATGAGCTTCTTAGATAAATAGAAACGATGTAGAGATAATACTAATAGAGCCACTAAAGATATATTCACAGATGTACATTATATTTACATATATAGTATTATGTCCTTACATTCGAATGCCATTCTTGACTTGATTTTCTTTGCTCACTTTGGATTCGATCGAGTCGAAGTGAACAAGACAACCCTATAGGAACTGTTTGATTTGACTGACTCCATTAGATTACCTTACCTACACTTAGAGTGAGATAAGAATTAATAGTGAGACGACCGAGCTATGTGATGGAATGCATTTCTTGGGCTCTGGCTTCGCAATTCTTGTGATTGTGATGCGATGTTCATTGTCGTCGATTCAATGTTTTTATTAAGATAAGTACATTAATTGTCAAATCGCTCTAAATCCATTAGGAAAAAATATCTTTTCTTGATTGTAGTGTGAGCGAGTGAGCGGAGGACGAGCACCAGTTTCATGTCATTCTGTCTTCAAACATTTAACTTATGTGAGTAACAATGTGTCTTAGGGGTAAGTTGAAATCTCCATGCACATACAATACAAATAATCTCCCTGATTCACTTCTCTATGTATTTATATTCCAAATACACACATGATTACAGGTATACATAAATACCAGAGTATGCATACCGTGCTTTATACATAGGTACCTACTTAATTGTGAGTAAGAAATTGAATAAATTGCGTCTGTACATATGCAATGACAATGCAATCCAAATAACAAGTTCAATACCACAGATAATTCTTACTTACGTACACTTGCCTTTTTTACAGGAGAGAGGATTGTTGTTATCTCGAGTTAATGTAGCGAAATATCTAATGATCCATTATGTCTTGTATATCTCCACATGTATCTTTGTACTGTCTTGCATATTTATTTATGTACCCATCTGAACACGTATCTACATCTAGTACCTGTGTTTATATTGTAGCCATATGGAAATTTATGTACATACCACTAATAACCAAGAAACAGGTACTCTGTCTAGTATTACATATTGTACACAATTGCCTACACATTACATTTAGTACAGACAGTTGTAACTTGAACTAGTAATTGCTTAGGGTATTATTGTAATAAGCTTCCATCACCTATTTAAGATACCTGGCTAATAATAATACACTGAAGTTGTTACCATGTCTCACATACAAAGTGACGATCATTTGAAGGATTTACATGGAATCCTGTGCACTCTGTCTGCAATCTCAACTAAATTCCAGCAGGACACTAAGAAAACACTGCCCAAGTGTGAATAATTACCTGAATATTTTGTAATACATATAAATCTACTTACTACCTCATAACCAGACATAGCCATGGTTATCACTGGTTTGCGTTTTTAAAAGACACCGAACTGAAAATGAAATGAGCTATCACATTAAATGACCATACGTAAACAAAGAGTGAGATGTCATTTCTACACATTTATAATACTGATGTGTATTTAAGAAAAGCATTTCTAGCAATATCACTTGGTAGTTGCACTTGTAATTATCAGATTTGTCTTTTATATTTCTTTCTGTTTATTTTTGTATCATCAGAATAGGAATTGTCATCATCGTCAGGAATGTCACATAATTACTCAAGAAATTCCAGTATCCCAATGACAAGGACTAATCCACGGCATCTTTGTACACAATTCCTATCTAAATACATAATTTTTCTTATCTTATACATAACACAAAAGTCTATTGCAAATATTGCAATGACTTTACAGTGTTCGTACAAAAGGAGCCGCACATAACATGTGAATAATGGAACTTATGAACATGCATGGCCATAACAAAAATTCCTAATTAATTACTTAAGATAACGAACAAGTAAAAGCTTCCACCTATTCCCAGGTAAAAGTTGTCCATGTAAATTCTTTTTTACCCCTTTTTTATTTTATCTGCACTCTCTCATCCGCGACGTTAAGTGTCAATTATCCCGTTTTAAATCATTTTATTAATTTATTGCCAATAAATCTGGTGTGATGGTTAGTGTTTACAATTTAAATACAAATTCAGTTACATAAATGACTTCGGTTGGTACGCTTTGGAGTAGGTACAATCGTTTAAAATGTATTTCAATATATTCGCACTATATGTATCCTTAGATTTGAATGCTCTGAAACCTTGTTCATGGGTCTCATTTTTTTCATCTTGCTAATAATAATATGTAGCAAGTCCCAAGACTCCCAAGTCATCTTCAGAAGTGTTTTCTTATGTGAGACTTGAGTACGAGTTAAATTCGAATGCGTATTGTAAGATGTAAGGTTTGTCGATGCCGATGTTGCTTCATTTCGTGGCATCATCTCGTTCTCATTATTTTATTTAGGTAGGAAAAGAAATGGACCTGCCTGGACTGGATAGTGAAGATAAAGCTCTATTGCTTTACTCTAAAGCTTGGAGTATTCTCAAGTCGTTTGCTGTCTGCTCTCCTCGACTGTCCGTCTCCGCTCGCCTTACCTTAACTTCCCTCGCCTCTCATCCTCAGAAGCTAATAATCCCTTTAGTGAGTTTTTTGCCCTGCTATTACATTACAATATCCCATGTAATGTACAGAACTTTGCAACAATTTCCTTGCCTTCTGTTACTTTAACTACCAAAATCTTGTTTGTAGTTCAGCCAGATTTAAGCAAATGTCTCAGTCGTAAAAGTCTCTTGTATCTACTCATGTCTAAACGAATTTTATGAATTAGTTAAATTTTACGTCTTTGCCACAAGGCAACAAGTGTCAATACTTCAGCAAAAAACCTATTCATTACTGAACACAAATTTTTATGTATTAATTACAAGTATCTTGATTTTTGAAATGTCAATTCATAGGCAATTAATAACTGTTAGTCATGGCTTAGTAAGTAAAACCTTAACAAATAGCATATAGTAACACAGTATGCTATAAAAACATCCAATGAATTTTTAAAGACTCAGTATCACTACAAAATAATTCGGAAAATGGGTCAGAAATATTGACTTGTGATCTCAACTTAAGATTTTGTGAACATTTTAAAGAAAATGGGATTAGAAATATTACAGAAAGTGGAATACTCTTTGTGAGTGTGAATAGATAGCTGAGTTAGGTGCAGAGGAAGATATACAGCATAATATGATTGCAATTTGGCAATAACTAATTATGTTATTAGCTGCTTAAATATAGTATAGGAAGGAATCTGAGTTTGGGACATTATCTGCACGTGAGTATGTGAATGATGTTCTCCATGATGTTTTCTGTTGAATGCTAGATCGCTTACTTAAAAGTTACAAGGGAATCTTGTTTTATCTGACGTGAGTTGAAGATAGCTCAGATCATGCAAACATAATTCACACTGAAAGTCGTTGTCTTGGCTGACAACGCGAAGAAAGGAAACCGACAAGAGATTATCCCTAAGCAAGCAGATATTAGGCTACCTACCTATTCCCTAATAGTGTCCTAGTATAATGTGTATATTCCTCAGTGTGTAAAATAAATTGAGTCATTTGCAACATGAATGATGAACATTTAAGGATTTTGGCTATCTTGTAAGGTATTAGTATGTTACCTGCCTGCCATGTCAAATGAGAGGGCCAAAAGGCAAGATATTGATGTTCCGCTTTGCTCCAGCTAGCATATACTTTACTTAAATGGCAAACCGCTTACTTTCATCCTAATAAATATAGTAGTTAGTCATGTACATTGCATTACCCAACGTGTGCATGCATGTCCTCTGTATAGCAAGACATTGGAAAACAGAGTAACACTCACGATAAGTCAGACTAATCTGTCTAAATATATATTTAGCTAGCTGCGCATCAAAGAGAGATGCGAGTAAAATCTGTAGCAGCCTCATCCTCGATATCTCCTGCATTGTGTACTATAGAAGACTCCAAATTAAGATGGTATCGTGTGGTGTGTTCGGGCTATCTTGAGCAGAATTGGATTCAGAGCAAGAGCCTGGCTTCCCTTGGATGACTACTTATAAGTTCAAAGGATCCCAATCCTAAGTGAGTCTAGCTGAGGTAAGTAAGCTTAAGAAGATCCCACTGTATCACATCACTCACTTTGCATCAACATAAAATATGTGACATATGTGGCATGTGTTGTAACTCACAATCGGCCTAGAAACTAAGTAATCCCATCAAAGAGCACAAGAGTATCACACCAGACGTCGACATGATTCAACCACCGGAGCACGAACTGCCAATAACACTTCAGTCTGATCTGAGCAATTCTCTCCCTTCCCTGTCTCCCTATACATGACTCCATGCATAATATACTGCAGATACATTTATAATAAATCTGATCAGAATTGAACTACATATCATATCACATCATCATCATTTGAATAGCATCTGTCTATACACATAATGCCAATATCTGCGTCATCTAACTTTACTCACCACCTCATCCTTTATGGGTGTCTGCTTACAAAAACGCATTATAAGACAACAGCAGTATGACTCACTTTAGACACTCCATACGAAGTAACGATGTTGACTCTTCTGCAGTGCACATTACACAATTTTCTCAACTGCTGCTAAATCATTTCTAATTAGGAATAAAATACTTATAGGCTTCGGCAAATTTTTCAAAAGAAGAGTGGCAAACGTGCGTAGTAAATAGGCATTTGAATGTGCAAAGTGTGTGTATAGGTGTTAATAATGGTCTGATTGTGCGAACTATGTACCTGTATAATGAAAAGAGGTAATTTTGCAATTTCAGTGGGATACGGTGCTGGGACTGCAAACGCAAAGCAAGTCAAAGCAACGGTGGTCAAGATTGATTTTATGACTTATTGTTAGTGTAGGTACATGAATAGCACACAATAGATGCAAATAGGTTTTATTATATGATAATAATACGACTACAATAAGCACTCACTCCACCAACAAAAGAAAGGCAACTTTTAAGGAAAGCATGATGTGTTGGACAGACAGCCAGGAAATTCGATACAACAATCCAAAGAGCGTTGCTCCCATTCATCATTTGACTTAAAAACTCTCCATCACAGCACACCACATCACACTTTAGTGAGAATGCAGAATAGACATTGCCAGAGTTGACTTGACCCAAGAACCTACCACATGCTTTATATATCCTATGCTTACCGATCAGATACCAAACCAAGTGCTGATATTCTATTGTGGTCATCCTACCATTCCGTCTCTTTACAAGATAGATGCCAATGCAGATTCTATTCAAAGACGGGTTGAACACACAACTTAGCCATTCTAAAAATCTCTTCTACATCCGCAGATTTCTGCCTTAAAATAGAATTTCTTCACAATAAAACAAAAATCAAACGTGGAAAAGAAGCTTCTCCAACCCTTTACTGATTCTCTTGTTCTTGGGTTCTTTTCAATGAAACAATTTCTCTTCAATACTGCATAACAGTCTATGTTTTAGTTTAAATCGTTTCCATTAGTTTGGCTCTGTTGAACTTATTCAGATCGTTCATTCTATTGTGTATTCTTACTATGACATCTTTTATTGTCACCATAATGTGGTGACTATTCTTAGAAATTATTTATAGACAATCGTCTTCAGTACCCAATATATCTTCCATTGACTGGGAGAGGACAAACACTAACATAGCTTAAGATACATTTTAAGGTTTCTACTTGATTAAGGAGCAATATTAAACTTGGGACAATTAAGCCAAATGCAAAAGCATTAATATCATAATCACACGAATAAGTAAGTAAATAATTGCTTTATTGTCATACAAAATTCAGTTCAAAGGTTAATTTCAGCTGTTTTCCATAAGAGGACATATATATAACATTCGTGCACATTAAATTAATCTCTTAGCTCACCTTGTATTACTCCACTATTACATAAATCGAAAAATGCCTAATTTATCTAATAACGAAATTTTTTAAATGAAATACAAAAGATAATAATTCAATTAGTTGGTAATATAATCGGCCAAGACATAATGAAAATTAAAATTTCTAGACACTTTTAGTAAACAGACCTTTATGAATTTCCCCGGAGAAGGAACAGGGACAATTTTGTTTTCGAATATATTTTAGTTGTGGCAATAAAATTGAAACCTGTACGTTTTATATGTCTGAACGAATATAAGAATAATAGCACTTTATAAATAATTTGTGGGACCAATAATGCCTACAGATACATGGCTTATTCCTATTGATGTTCTTACTCTCCTAATCTTCTCTTTATTTCTCCAAGTTAAATAGTATTTGAGGTTTGATAAAAAAACTGCAGAAAGAATATTGGTATTGATACGGAAGCGTATTTGCAGGTAGGTAAGTACTTAAGTAGCACGTTTGGTTAATGGTCGTGTATAAATAGGAGAAATGTAGTTGGTTGTTTAATGTAATGAGATACAGAAAAGGTACTTATGGTTACTTATTAGTTCTTTAGCAACGGAGAGTCCAACACTTACTTATTTGGTATAAATGAGGATTCCTAATTTTTAGCCGTATAACGTAGGATAGTAGAAATCTAAGAGATGATATGCAGCATGTACTAGTGGAGGTTTACAAAGGGATGAATTTGCTATTCATTAAGTGTACGAAATAGGAAAGACTAGAGATAGTCAAGTGGATATGCATGAGTCGAAGTGCACGGATGACCTCTCCACGCCTCCACGAACTCTTTGTCTACTGCATGGGAGTCAATGCTACGCTTTAATCGGGCAAAGAACGGACCCACCGGCACAGGATGCTTACAAAATACTACAGAGAGTCTAAGAAAAAAGTCCAACTATGTTTAAGTGTAAATGGATAAGCTGACGAACATTATCAGCAAAATCTGCATTAGTTACATAGAATACAATGGAGAATAGAAATCATAATATCTGTAACCAAAGCCAAACGAAACTAACCAACTATTTGTAAGACGCAGGATAATATGCCAACAATAGACAGAGAATTTATTTATTGTTTGTAAGACGGAGCATCTCTTGGCTATGGCTGTTCTCTACACACGGTTACTGCATTATCTGTATTTTAGGCATCTGTATCTGATTGCCAACTCTTTGTTATGAAATTCATTACTTGGCACGGACAGTGCAAATTCAAACCAACCTGAAGAACATCAATAGGGGAGTGTTATAATATTGAGTATAGCCATAGCCCCGCATGCACCAATATTATACTCCAAATGCATCTGCACGATGAAGCATTTATGAGCTTATTTTTATATCCTTGTACGGAGATAATGAGCATAGAGAAAATGTTCTGAGAAATTAACCAAGCTTATAAAGCAGTTCTGTGTATAAATAATCATTGGATACGATACTCTTTGTAGGAAATCGATTCTCAAGTATATCGTGGATAAATAGAGGCAATCTTGGCAGGGATGCTACTTAGTGTAATATGCAGCAGAGTTATCTGGTACATGTGTAAACTATGTAGTCAGATTCTGTGACCACTACCACTGAGCTAACAAATACTATAGTACTTACTGCTGTACTAATTTATCAGCAAAGATGGTTGTTAGTACATAAACATCATAAACGCCTAACAAAGCTATAAATGTAGAATTATATTCATATGTGCTGATAGTAATTGCACTTCTTGGCATTACAAACAGATAATGTACATAAAAACGTGGTTGCATTATCTTACGTTCTGTCTTCAACCTTGTTTTGCGCCAGTGTTAATTACTAACGTACAGATGTATTTTTAGCGCTAGCGTAAAAAACTGGTTAGTTACCTTTACACTTACCTTAGGATTTATCAAATCAGATAATATTCTATACGTGCGTTTTCCACTTGCATATCTGTACACTGAAAAGTAGCCGCATAGACAGTCTCACAGCACATTTTCCGTCTTTCCAATTCTGATATCAGAAAAGTACATTTACATGGGCAGAGATTAGACATAATAATAAGAGTACTCCTGCTCACTTTGAAGAAAGAAGAATCATCTATTGAATTTCATCGGATGCAGAGGTATGTATCATTAAATTAATTTCACAAGTCTGTTTTTGTACAAAGACACGTTCTATAGCCTGGCTTAGATTCATTTGCTTCCGTGGCTTATCGTTAGCCCACATGGTTCCTATGCATTATGAAACTGTCAAAACTCATGATTATATTGATAGCATGAAAAAGTGTGACAATTGATAAATGTGCCAATCGATCGTCTATCTTTAGCTCCCAGTTCAGTTTCAGCGTAGTCTTCGCCTGACTACGGTGCTTTTGCTTTTCTGGTGTAGGGCTTGCGACGTGGCGTTGTGAATACGATTCTGATCTGAAATTAATCTAATGCAACATTATTAATAACTGAAAGCGAGATACAAATAAATACATGCATTATTAGTACCCTTGCATCTGCAGGCGATGCAGATACACAAATCAACAACACTCAGCATGAAAAACTTCTATATAGCCATCTACTATAACAGAAGAACCAAAGAAGTAAATAATTCTATGTACAGATACAATATTTCAAGTTTATACGCGTTTAGTGCACACGAGTATCTAAATTAGATAGGATAGTTTCTTCAATAGATCTTCACTGACTTGACTGCACTCTCCAGGCTCCAATATTTTTTCTCTCATCTGAATTGACAGTAGCAAGCCTTTTATCACGTTAGCAGGGGGAAATAGGTAGGGCAGATAGGCTCGGCATGCAGGCAAGGCTCCTTCGCAGCGATATTTATTATGTAGGTAAGTAATGCAATTCAATATGCCGATCCTCCCCATCTGCACCATCACATTACATCACAACAAAGCCAAACAAGAGACAGTCAAAGGAACTGGAAGAAACCGATCCGAACAATAATCCCCTATAATTCATTCCATCTTTCAGTCCGGTCCTTATTAAAATTACTATTACACCATTGACCTCTCTGGACAACTTTTCAAAAATCCATAAATTTCATTTCTTATATTCCCATACTTCACACAACGACACAACTTCAATGCATATTTATACATTATGGACTGTTATGAAATTGCAGACTGATTCTAATAAAAATGGGAGTAAAATTGTTACTATTTAAAAGTTGTGGGAGTCAAGACCAAAATAATGAATTTTTCAAGATAAGTACTATGTAGATTGCAGTATGGAAATGATAAGGAAGGAATATTTGATTTGGTTCACCATTATTTTATTAAATTAAGAATAAATACTGCGATATTTTATTTTCTCATCTGAATATTACAAAAAGACAAAAAGAATTCTCCTTTAAAGATTGAAGGATAGGTGAAACAAATAATGCATGTCAAGTGTACCTTGATATATTTAGTGTATCAGAGTGCAATTAGAATGTCGAGTTCAATCTTTCTATATCTTCGAGTGGAGGTAATGTATGTACATAGGATACTCAGAGGTAAGCTCTGTTCTGCTAAGAAATCTTATCTACTAGTAAAGTAAAGTCTCATGAGTGAATTCCCTGTCATTACCATTTCGTTGCGTGCATAGCACAGGTACCCATTTAGCTTCTTATCAAAACACAACTGCTACCCAACCGTCACAAAAAATCTTCATGTACTCCCCTGCTCACCATCTTTCTACCCACAGAACAAAACATAGGAAATACGCTGCGAAAAATTATTTAAAGATAAATGAATGACTTTTATCCCAATGAAAATGTTTAAAATTTCTACGAAAAGACTACCTATCTATAATAGCAGCAAGAAAAAGTTAGCACTTTGCCAGCCCCTTATCAATGCGCAGTAAATAATTAACTTCGGAGTATGAATGAATCGTTTTAATCCACGAAAAGGTAAGAAATATCTACTTCGCCGACTTTAACTTTGTATATAGTAGCTTTCCCGGCGACTAGTAAGTGTGACTAGGGACAGAGTCAATTATAAGCTGATTGCTATGTAAAATTTTAAGAATTTATATTCTAATTCACTGAAAATGCCAATGCTTACTGACTAATGTTTGCTTATGACTTGGCTAAATTAATATGAAAAGGAAATTTATGATTGTACGTCAGTAATACATGATAAGTTTAAGTCAGTGTACCCGTGTATTGGCATTGTCAGATCGTATCTGAGGTGCCGTGTCAAGTCTAATCACTTCCAATAAACATTGCATGAATACTTACGTGTTTGTACATTAGGGATCATGTATATAAATTGTCTCGTCACCGAAAACTACTTACAATGGCTGTCCTTACAGCTATTAAAGAGTTGAATGCTACGAACGAATGTCTCAATTGGTCGCAACTATATTGTTGTGTACCTACAACGCAATAATATGAGAAAGGGTAAATATCAACAATCAGCATCAATCGCAAGGCAATTTTACAATAACAGTCATTTGCCAAATCAAAAAACAATAATATTACTATATCCATGTCTCTCATCAGTCCAATATTTGTATACTGAATCGCAAAATATTCATATCTCACGAAACATTGGTGGTCGTAAAGACTTAGAGAAATGGTGTAAGTATCATCTTCACAAGTGCCTCACTTGAAATTCTGCAGTTTGTACATGTCACGATATTATTGTAGCATTTAAGTGTAGAGCATGCTTTGACTTTGTAGAACATAGGTACTTGCCTGCATAATATTAAACGATTCGTCGGCTCCAATAAGCAAAACAAGGCTAACCACTTTATTACTTCGACAAGGATACTAGTGGTTTATTAAGTTAAAGCGTTTTTTATAGAGATGATTATGTACGTACATAGATAGTTGTCTATAGTATCTCGTTTTGTTCCTTTCGTTTACATTGGTGCTGAACATTAAAGAAAATGTGTACGTACATGGTTTGCAGAAATCGCATCATAGGAAGTATGTTTAAGTAAACTAGAAAATTACCCCCAGCAAGCCTTTTAGTCAGTCAAAACAAAACCATATAAATTCATTGCGTGCTGAAAAATATTTATCTGCAAATTTTAAAATTTTTCGACATAGATGAAGGCTTATTGTCAGCAATGCACCAGACCAGGCGGCCTCCCCATTATGCGTTGTCTTTGTTTTCTACAAAATACTTAATAATGTAGGAACAACTGCTTTTATAAAATTATCTCCCTGATTTTCTACGTTTACAAGAAATTCTTCATCCTTATTATTTAGTTATACCTTTAGCAACTTTTCGTGAACTATTTAGATTTGCCTTAAACTTTTCCAACAACTTCTCGATAAAGATCTTGTATGTTATCATTACTATTAGGCACACTATTATATTATTGTGAAAATATTTTGTGTCAATTACCTGCAATAGTTACTCGCCTTTATGATCCTCCCTTAAAAAGTGACCCTTCCGCTCAATGACATCTGCACTAAGGGAGACAACGAAATACTTGCTTAGGGGATCTCTCCACAAATGTAGATATAATTGTAAAAAAATAATTTGACCATTATCTAAAATGCTCAGTGTCACGTCAGCCACTATTTAAAATTTCCTGTCAAGGTTTGTTTATATGCTGACCAAGTCAAGTTGCATTAACTGTACACTTGTGACATATCCCACTGTGTCACTTCATTCATATTCTCTTTGTTGTCGTTTATCTACCTGTAAAATCATTGATTAAATCCATGCTACCCTCCGGGAATAATATATTTCTCCTCCCCTACACTCGAGGACTTGAACGGCACTTTTTATGGAAGGATTTCTAAACCCCAAAGTTACCTACGTAGTTGATCTTCAGATACAGGGTTACCCAAAAGTTATTTATAGTAAGCATTCACTTCGGTAATTTATAATAATTGTAAATACAATAAAAGCAGATGTATCTTCGCCATACTTGGAGTAAAATGTCATAAAGCAATTCATTACATTTCGTTTCACCACGGCATATCCTCCATGCAAAGTAAATATATGGGAAATGTTAGTTGGGAAAAGTTAGTACTTACTAAGGTGACGGAATATAAAGTTAACGTAGATTGAAGACCTCAAGCTCATGACTGTAAAAAGACCGCGCATCAGTTCTTCGAGATATGTTTATTGATTACATTACATTAAATCCCGAGAACACAATGTTGATGGCACTGGCATGGCACTAGTGCTTGCAACTCAATCAACATCAACATAATAAAAAGGAACCGGTCACAGATATCAGACCGAACCGAATAATATATTCATACAATAAACACACGGACTTGTTCTGACAACACTATCTTAAAACTTAATTCTATCATGTCGATAACTAAGATATATGCTTAAATAGGGATAATGTTCTATAGTCGTATGAATGGTCCATCCATAAGACTCTCAGCTTCTTTAGCAGGTAGAAAATATCAAGATGTGATTTACAAGAAGATTGAATGCACTGATAAATTTTGTTGTGTACCTTTTCCAAATATTTATCTATCAGGTTGGATTATCGATTTTATTGCTTTGATAATCTGTAGCCAGTATGCCAATAGCAACGCGAATTGTATAAATAATGAACTTGCCTTCACAGAACTTATTTATCCATGTACAAATCATAGTCTTATGTAAATTGAATATCCTTAGCATTGGTTAGTTACATCATTTCATGAATGGAAGGACTTTTTTCATTTGATCTCGGGTTGTCTTTATTGCTCACAATACTCATCTCCATACGTACCCCTGGAGGTGACTTGCTCAGATAAAGTTTTATCTTTAGATAGATATAAAAGCTGTATAAGCATTAGTAGTGAGAGCTGAACCTCCTAGACATTAAATAAAACCATTAGATCTTCCATGATAAAATTGTTCATTCATGTACGTACCGCTAGTTATTGTTTCAACAGCATCATCATAAATACTTTTATTTCTTTACGACCGGACTAAGTAACTGTGGCTAGCGATAAGTAATGTCACCGATAATGTGATATTTCAGTAGCTACATAGTTTATGTCCCTTAGACCCTTTGATTCAATTCACTATTAAATTGAACCTTAGAATTGTATTAGCTATAGCCTTGACATACTACTTAAATGAAATAGTTTGTACTCAGTCAGTAACATATCCAATGCGAATAGCGCAAAGTGTAAAACGATGGAGAGGAGGAAAATCAAATTGTTTATTCGACTTTTTGTGAAGAAAAATCTCGAAAGCTTAATGGTCTCTAATGATATCATGAAAGAGACAGTGAGCTCTCATCCGTCGTTTGTTTTTCCAGTCAGGAGGATGGAAAAAGGTTGTAATGTGTCC
This sequence comes from Tomocerus maximus, assembly GCA_019776445.1. Lineage (NCBI taxonomy): Eukaryota > Metazoa > Arthropoda > Collembola > Entomobryomorpha > Tomoceridae > Tomocerus > Tomocerus maximus. The sequence goes on from JABASH010000508.1 coordinate 17,467, forward strand.
CAACTGTATGAGCTACAAGGCGACATTGAGTCTCAGAGACAAAATCCTCGCGTTGCTACGTTTTTTCACTCATTTTCTAAGTCTCAAGTTAACTAGCGCCTTTCATCTGCTCTCTCCTATCCTACTCCCAGCAATTTTTAGATTCTTCTCTCAGTTTCTAACTTATGAATGTCATAAATAAGTTACACTATTGTATGCCACAGAACAATTCATTTTTATTGAATTTGCCATTGCTATTTCGGTAGGAACGCTTATGAAAACAAAAATCTTTCCAAAGGTCTCCTGTAAATTTTAATCCGCTTTGGCATGCCGAAAGTAGGCTAAATTTTGTAAAGATGTGTAAACAACTAAACTCAAATTGTAATTTTCGTACACAATGCGTATGAATATTTATATCCGTAATGGGGTCACTTAATTCTTTCGATCTAAGTAATTTTTAAAATTGGGAAAGTGTAAAAATAGCATTTCTCACTGAAATAAAATATATATTGCTCAAATGAAAATGTCTCACAGTATCTCGTTGGTCTGTGTATAAACATATTACTATTTTGCTGTATAGCTGTGAATAGACTGAATAATGTTGTTTGAAATTTTATCTTGGTTGTAAGTACGTATTTAGGTACTGTGTAGTATTTTATTTGTAGCACTAGTAAATAGAAGAAGGCTAAGTGGATGGTGGGGAGATGAGGGTAGGAAGCAGAGTTTAAGTGAGAGCCTGAGAGTGTCGGTCGGTAGCAGTCAACTGAAAACGTATCCCTAACTGCGCCATAACTCAATCGGGCCGAGATAAGACTGGAGGACAAGAAGTCGGAGCAACTTGTAGGGTCGGTAATTAGAGGTGCATCACCATTAGTTTCTAGCTACCTTCGAGCATAGTGATGTCTTCATTACCGAATTATTACTTTATTACTCAAATTTCCACTTGACTCATTTATTCCTCACGCCTCCGTTTTTCTGTCCTCCGTATCTAAACTACATTCGCATCAAGATAGCCAACCCAGGCCTGGCTGGCTCGATCAAATTCCAATGCTATTACGATAGTGAAGTTGCCTTGACTTGGGCTTGACTCGATTTGAATCCGCTCCACCACATTATGCCACAGAGCGTATAGTTAGCCCAATTGATGTAGATAAGAGGATTGTCACTAAACCTGGCCTACCTAATTTTGAGAGCAAGGAGACTAGCACAGAAAGCAATGTAGGTAGGTCCCGACATTGCATAGCAATATATACTCTATGGCAGGATATACTGGACAAAGATATTTACACTTTTTCGCTCTCAATGCACTAAACATTAGCTTCTAGATTTTTTCTGGGGAAATGCTTAAATTTCAGATAAACAGAGCAAGTTAGAATGACTAATCTGAATATCTTATCTCTCCAGCTATCCATTCTGATTCACTTATCTCTTTTCTATTTCATTACCACCTTCAACCTTCCCTTCTTCGTCCCACACAATCCATAGATTAACTCACTAAATTAACATTACCTTCAATTCAACCTTAATGCACTTTCTTAGGTCAAGTCCTCGACTCAATGCAATCTTATCTGCAGCCGCAGTCTTTAGCCAAGGCTGAGATTACTTACTTATGTTGTTTTGTTCGTGGAGAAGATAGCGGATAACTGGATAATTGTGTCGACATTCATTAATGAACAAATCCATAAAAATATCTGTAGCTCCGCTGCTTAATGTTCAATCAAATCAAGTGCTGCGAGATACACTCAACAGCCACTTCGGTATGTCAAAAACGTGACAGTCCTGAAAGTCCAAATTTAAAATGACTGACTGTCATATAAACATTGTCTAGTACCATACAAATACTCTTTTACTCATTTGACAGAATCGCCGAACACTCCCATAGAAATAATATTGTATATGTATACCAATAAAACATTCTCCTAACGTTGAAGTCTTAGCGTTACTAGAAAATAAAATTATTCTTAGCACGATAACCTCACAGGATTTCATTTTTGGAATGTATCGTTAAAAAATAATACCAAGGTTCAATAATAATTTGTATTTCATACTCAGTTATTCCAAATGAATATTGTGCAATTGCGTTCTTGAGACTGAATAGGCTACAAAGCATTATGTGATAACTTCAAGATGAAGCCATATCTATGCATTTCGTATTGAATGCTCAAAAATAATCCCCTTGCTTAATCAGCTTTATATTATCATTTAAGGGCAGAAGTTGTTGACATCTTTAAACATAAGCAATCTCAATTTAATATCCGCATTGGGCAGACTACAACGTCGAGTATTTTTTGCAGTCAGAGCTAATTAATCTGTTTACAAGATTGGGAGCAGATTTAAAAGGTGACTCATAGCAATGTGATGCGTCTTACATTAGTGATGCCCAAGTAGTGTAGTTGCCTACCAAATTGTCAATAACATAAAGCCTATTATAATAATTGAACGATTATGTAAGTACCTTGGTTGTTCACATAATGCCGATTTCTACGCTGTCTTCCCAAGTCAATACAGTATGAGCAATTGGCTGTATATAGTTACCAGATAGAATCAACAAATAATGAAAGTTATTTCATCCCTTGAAGATCTGCTCTATCATTTGCGTAGTAAATTATAATCCATGAATATAAATGATCCATTGAGAATGTCTGGAATAAGGTTTCTTATTGTATAGTAATTTGACCAGTATGTGCATTAAAGTTTATTTCGATAAAGTTAAATTATGGAATACCGATGCACACTAGAGCCAGTCATTTAGATAATTCAAAGGCATTACGAATTCTTACGCAGTACTATCGCGCTACAATTTTCTGTAGCCATGAACTTGGGTTCAGAATGAGCAGTAGGCACAGCGTGGAACAGAAGCGTTTATGAATTCCTAGAGCAGAGATAGTGATTTCCTATTATACAAACAACGAATGCAATGCGACCATGTATATAATGTGGTTAGTAGATAGCCGAAATGGCCACCCACCTGATGACTACTTCAATTATCTCTATCTTGTCTGAAAACAGCACTTTCTTCCAAAGGTGCTCCACATTTCAGAGTAACTATTTTTTGGTGCATTTACATCGCTACAGTAATGCAGCCACATTAAGATAAACCAGATATGTAACAGAAATAAACTCGGGAGAGTAGAGAAGAAAGTTGGGCAAAAGTAAAATAAAGGATTGCGACATCCCATGCAAGCTATGTTTTCGGAAGAGACGTCTTTGAAGTCACTCGGTCGATCAGAGTCAAAATCAGGACCGAAAATAAGCGGAACGCTTTTCATACAAATATATCTACAACAATTTACAAGAAGTTCATGTCGTCAATTCTACAAATATGTAGCTGCTATAAGTCTGCTAGTATAGCACGTTGATATATTATCCTTAAAGAAATACTCATTTATGCCGGTATTAGCCTGCAAAGAGATAGTGAAAGTGTAATTTCATGATTGCAGATGTATTAGAGAAGTGAAGACAAGAATCCTACAAGTGTAAGGCAGACTAGGGACTATTATGCTATAAAAAGTGACTTTTAAGGGTTCTTTTCTAGATATTTTACCTCAAAATTGTAGCCAAGTGCATTGGACGTTGCACGCTATGCTCTTTCCGTGCTCCGCTACTCGTCTTGCGTTTCCCCAACTAACTCTAGTGAGGAAGGTCTTTCCATATGAAACTTCTATACAGCCAACTGGGCATAGAAAACATACGGAAAATGATATCTTTTGAAGTAAATAAGTTTAATATTTATAAGAATTTTAGAGTGAGTAAAAGAAGTCGCTCCGCTAAAGTTATCTTGTCCATTCTCCCTCTGTTCTGCCTTTTCCATTTAATTTCATCGCATGCATGTATGTATTAATAAGCAAGACTAAGACAGACAAGCAACGTAGGTAAAAAGAACAGGATTTTCATTTTATAGAAAATTGAGCCGATTTTCTGAGCGGACCAAAGAAGAAAGACACAAGCAAAGCTTTAATTACCACCGACTTGCTGATGGCCGCTCTCAACTGAATCAAGTGAAACATTTCGGGTGTTCTTTGAGGTTTCGTTAATTTACTTGGCATCACAAGACATATTAGTACCTACAAACATCAGATGCATTAGTTACCGTACATTAGTATATTAACTATTTAGGCTCTAAGCTAACAAAACTCTCTGGAGATGTTTAAACGAGTCGTCTTGAGTATGGGCCGTGTGTGCCTAAGTAGCTTGCCCTGGTTTGATTTGACCTAATGCGTCAGATAATTATTTTGATGTATACTACTCATTTTTACACTGCAGTGTACCACACACTACTGACACAACAGGTAACTAACTACATGCAAAGGCCCATGACGACCCTCCGCAGGCACACCACAGACAACCAAATCTAATTAGAAACATATTGCTTTCCGCGTGTGTGTTTCTTTCCTTATTCTCACTGCCAGCACAAAGTGAATGTGATCCGAGTGTCCCCAGCAGCGCTAAGAAGGGCACGCTATTTGGCCACTCTAACTGAAACTCTTCGGCTTATGCTGTAGTTAACATCCATTATTTTTATTGTACATCTGCATTTTAAATAGTCTAGTGTAACAAACATTCTACTGCCCATAAGGCTGCCTGCTGGATGGTCTAAAATCATTTTACTACAGGGAGTGAAATAATAAATGAACACGCATCACTTTCTAATATTAGTTATGGTCGTTATTTATTTGCCAGGCACAAGAGAAACGCAGAAATTGGTATGGAGTTTGAAATGCAGTGCCTACCTCAAAAAAGTTACATTCTGAAGATTCTTCTATGTTTTCTTGCAGTAGAATAGGAGATGCATGTCTCTTATTTTACAAAATATTTTGAAAAATGCAGAGATGGTTTTGAAACAAATGCCACTACTGAATCTCGGAAAATGAATGGTACACGTTTAAAAAACGAAAGCATTTCTATTATCCCTATGGATGACTTAGCAATGTTTTTTGCGCATTGTCGAGGCAGCCTTAAATTTTAGTACACCATACACGATTTCCAATGAGAGATTGAGCAATTCAAACAGAAGGACATGCATTACTTCAATGAAGACAATAGGTGCCTACTGTTTTTATGTTATATATTATTTGCATCATAGGAAATATTAAATAACATAAAGGCAATTGTTAACTTCACAGAAAATATTTATATATGGTATCTTTAATCTTAATGCGCGTTAATTGTTATTAGTTTTTCCTTTGGTTGGCTTAGTTGGTTTTCATCTGGGTTTGAGTTCAGCTGAATCTGGTTCTGATCTTTGAGTATTATCGAAATTAATGTCGTTTGGTGACTGACTCACCTCGACTTATTCAGTTTAAACTTTATATATTTATTAGCAAGAATACTGCGAAGACAACTTTGACGTCTATAAATATGCATTGTCTCATTCATCCCTAGCTTGTAGTTGTAATACATTACACATGAGTAGATCCACTATCAACATTCGACTACTTACCCGATAAACTTCGTATCCATAACTGATTGGTCTTAAAAAATGATTGATATCAACCAAACTGTCCTAGTAAATAAAATGATCTACAGTAATGCATCACTGCAAACCTTTATAAAATGTTTGCATGCACAAGCAAATAAATGAAGATTGTCATCGATTTAATTCAATAGTAATTACCGATTCCTTTTAAGGCTCACTTGCAACATTTACTGATTATACAATCCAAAATACTTTTTACCTTAGATGGCAACTTTTATCGCTGTTATTGTGAAATGAATAAATGAAACGTTATTTTATCATATTTAGTAGTTGTAAACAGGGATTGTTAAAAGCATTTCCCATAATATTAGCTTTTGTGTCTGTGTATGCTGTGTAGTTAGCAGTTAAGCTCTCTATAGTAATGAACGTGCACCCAGTGTATATTAACACTTGTAGCTTTGAATTATTGTAGTAAGGTTGTTATGCAAGTAAGTTTGATGAGTTTTAAAGTTCCCTAAGGTTACCATTAGCAATATCCCGTACAGATTGTGATTTTATGAATGGAATAAGCATATGTAAATAAATAATAGAAATACGCATCTGCATGGTTAGCATAAAGATATTAGGAGAAAAAAGTAATTGCACAGATAATACTTGTTGGTATTGACATCATTAAAAGAAGATCAGATCACCAAGTGGATATGGTATTAGCTGAGCCACAACTCGAGTATAATATTGATAAAACAAGCTGAAGAAGCGAACAATAAGGAAAGTGTGTAAAGAAGTTGGGTGGGAAGGGAACAGCAGTCAAATTTAATAAGCGAGTTGTATGGTTTGTGAAAAGAGTCTGGCTGTGCAGCTTATTGTCATTTAATTCCCTCACCTCACCCAAGAAGGCACCCTCCAGACCAATCCGAATGGTGCATTTGGATCCAATTGCAGTGAATTGCCTATTAATCCTTAATAGCTCAATATGAAAAAAACTGCTCTCTTTGTAGTGTACATGACTTTACTGTGAGAGTTCATTTCCCATCTGTGACTGATAAGCAAACTTAAGGAGGACGATAATATTATGACAGAATAATACAGCACAAATGTTGAAAAGCAGAGGAAGGCTTATACCATATGAAATGACATAACTAACCGAGACGACGATGATCGCCAATAGATTTTGGTGCAGCAAATGGAATTGTAAAATCAAGGAGAGTCTCTATGGTTTGTTTGGCTTATTGATTGTTAATAAATGTACAGACGATAAATTCAGGTAGTCAGGTCCTACTGCTTGGCTTAGCCATAGAATGCAATTATCTTGCATTAACATTTGATATTGTTATTATATTTTTATTCTTCATCTTGCTTTGAATTTAAGTACAATTTTGTTTGACAACAAAACAAAGTACTATAGCATATTAGCACTTAGCCGTACTAATTGTACGTATAATACGACTATCTTAACCAGTCTAACTAGCTTTGCAAAGAAAGTTTGTTTAAGTAGAGTAAGTAGCTACTTTTGACTTGTACAGACATGGATTTAGATTTTAAATGCACATGCCGTGTATCTTGATGTGTACTTATAGTATCGCTATAATATTAATGGATACCTATATGCACCTAACTCCAAGTGCTAACCACTTACACGAAATGAGGAAAGAGTTGTGAATGGAGGAAAGAAGTGATAAAGTAGCATCAGGGGGAACAATGGGCATAACGAGCTGTAAACTACTGATGCGAATCATAAAGAGACCAATGAGATGAAATGTAATGGTAATGAGTGCCTACCTTAGCTATTATGCACTGTACAGCCTCCTCTTCCTATCAATCTCAATGTGCAACGTGTGTCTATGCAATAATCTCAGCAGTCAAGTAGGAAAGGGCACTCTGCCTTTATGCCATAAACTGATCCATTCTACATTTCCCTCTCCGTCTAAATCCTATAAAAGTGACCAAACGTACTATGCATAACTAAAGATCCTCAATAGTAGGTACATAACCTATAGCTACTCAAACCCGTAGTATTTTTACCGGGATTCGGCAAATGCCAATTCCCAAAGGGTCTAAGCAAATTATTGCTCAATTTTTAAAACCTAAAAATCATCAAAACAATACCTAATCACCTCCATTAAGTCATGAGAAATGGCTCTTGGGTTTATTAAATTCTCCTCTAAACCGCAATTCACTAAACCATAATAGTATGCTCAATCATAATTTTACTTAATTTATTATTTTGCATTGCCTATTCTTTTTATTTTGTCTAAAATAGGCAACAGATTGTTTCTAGACTTTTTAGTTGTCCTCAGATGTTTTACAAATGACAGTTCTTGTACTTATGACTAAAACAGTGGTAGGCACTAAGGAAATGATTAAGGAAAGAGGGCAAAGCAATTCTTGGCACTGTCTGCCTTCCAATTTGCTGTTGTTCTTCAGTTTCTTTTGTGTTGGGAAATTTATTTTGTAAGGCAGAGGTTATAGTATTCAGAGGAAAGAGAGCACATGAAAAATACGCAATAGCCAAGAGTAGCTAGGGGTGAGTACAAGAGCGTCATGGTAGTGTGACAAAACAACAATTCAAAGTAATTACTGAGCCATAGATCAGCAACACGACTAACTATTGTCATCTCATCTTACAATTAGTCGTCTGGTCTGAGTGCAATGAAAGTGCTGCACCTTCTAATCAGTCGCCATACATGTCTTTTGTCAAATGAGTACTCTCTGCTTACACTGGCAACTATCAGTATTTACGCGTAGTGCAGTTTAGCTATCTTTAGATAATAAGTCTAACACTCAATATTATGCAGATGAAGAAATGCACAATGCACACCAACCTCTGGCTCGTTAAAAAATCTCGGCACTGTTACGATATATTATTAGGACAGTTTTGTTGAAAGTCTAAATTTTTTTGTGTCATAATGATACTATAGGTTGCTAGTTTATCTTTATCTGCAACATTAACTGCATTTATAGACTTTTATCTAAATTGTCCATTGATTAACCTGATGAAAATTATTATTGAATCAGGTAAACATTGAAAAATGGGTTTTATCGCCAAAATATTTCTCGTTTCATTGGTGAATTGTGATAATTAAAAATGAGAATTCACTTTTTTGCATTTATTAAATGTAGAACATGCATATCAATGAAATGATAAGTGTGTATTATTAGTGTTAGTAGAATTTGGGCAAAATTGGTTCTATTCACCGTAGTTTTAGTCACTGGATCGATGAAATAAGGTGTTTCAGTGTCCTTATATAATATTTTAATATCCATGACAATTTTGTCCAAGTTGATAGATAAAATTATGCAATGATTTTGTTGATAATTCTGCTTATAGTTTTGGTTAGTAGATGCATTAAAAATAAATTAGATTACTTTCAATCACGATAGAATCTATTTTGTATATTATATTAATTTTGTAACATTGTTCACCTAACCATATCCTTTAATTCTGACCGAAAGATTTTTAATCGAAACGAATGTAAAATGAAAACTTCATTTATTGCTATTGTTTCATATTTTCCTCATTCAACTGGCGTTGACGCTGATGAATCCAGAATAATATTGTTTCCAGTTTTTGTTGTAATTAGGTTGCGTTAGTGAAAGGGGCCTTAATTTTAAAAGAGTGGAGAGTCATCATCCATTACTTTATTTACTTCTAGTTATGACAATTGTCTTCTTTACAATTACTAATTGTTGGTGACACTATAATAGAAAGGATGACCTATAGAAGACTCATCATCCGACTCTTTGCCCTCGTCATAACGTACTAACCGCTATCACTTTCAAATCCAGACATTTTTATGCCATTACTTTTCAGCATCTACGTTTGTGAGTTATGTCAAATAAATATAATATGAGTAGATTTATCGTCCTTATTTAAAAAGTGAAACATGCTTGGAGGCATTTATATGCAGTAGACCAGGTCCTTTGAATATCCTGTTTGACTTAATAGAAAACATTTAACACCGCATAAATTTTCGATAGGGTAAGTAGTGTAGCTCGCAGTAAACTGTAGGCTCCACGAATAATATAAAATTATACAATAGTTGATGATATGCAGTTGCAGTGTCCAACAAATGCCCTATGAGTGGCAGAGCAGAGTTCGGCTGGAGTGTTGAAGCATTGTTCTCTAATTTTTATTATGTTGATAATTGTTATGGATTTCAAAACGTTACTACCTACTCGTATTGTATATACATTTGTACAGAACATTACATAACTCATTAGCCACAATGGAAAGGACCGGAAAGAGTTATGATTGTATATTTTACACTCTTGACTGCAGATTCACTACAACGCAGAGTCTACCTGTGCAATTAACGTGACGAGGTCTTAAGTGCGTGGTGAGATTTACATTTACAAACAGTTATACTGTGATAAAGGGGTTAGATAGATAGATCAGCTAGCAGATACTATAAAAAGGTGGAATCGATTCAATAATGGAACAGTTTCTAATTACGCTAACAAAGTATTTACAGAACTAAACAACCGTTCAAATTTAAATGATATTAATAACGTTAATGTTGTTTGATGTATTTAGCTAATTGGTTTAAAATTTAATTATTATTAATTTCATAATTACTTAAATCGCAGCTTAGTAATCATATTGAACCCATAACCCAGTAGCAGATAATTATTTCTCCTCGTTAGTAATATCAATTGTTGGGAAGATTTAATATCGATATTTTTATTCTCCTAATTTTAGTACTTTCTGAAAATAGAAACAGTTCACTTGAAGCGAATTTAATTACAATCATTTTTTGCTTCATTGGTGTAGAAAATTTGGGAGAATGCTTTGTTTTTACTATAATTAATAACTTTAACGGTGGGGTACGTTCACAATGCTCTAAAATAAGCAAGAACTAAGTTTACGGTAAGATTATCGATTCTATCCAAATAAAATCATATTCGATCCCAAGCCTGGGAGAAGGGGATTGCTTGGTGTGAATGAATGAAAAAATGGAAACTAGTCTATGGGCCGAATTATATGAAGAGTAGGTACTTAGCTTGGGTAAAGAGATAAACGAACGAGCCTCACCCACACCAAATTGACTGGCAGACAGAACAAGAGAATAATAATGTAATGCTGTTAATAGTGTAATAATAAAAGGTTAATGATAGTGATATGATATAATATCGTCATTCACATCGTAACAAACAAAACAGGCGCTAATAATTCACATTATAAATAAACTAATAAACGGCTCCCATTATCATTATAATGGAACACAATGGGGAATGTGAAGCAATGTCAGTAAATGGATGATACGTCTCCCAAATATATTTATTAGTATATTGTTATACACGGACTCTAAAGTTCTGTGTCATCCTCTTTCAAATGGAGTGAAGATGAGTTTTCGTTGTGGTTCAGGCGAGCATTTGTACTACTTAAGCCTATACCATAAGGATAGGTATGGAGTAGGTAAGGTAGCTAGCTACTTGTCTGGTTGGGTTAGCCTTTTCCTCCAGTATTTGTGTGCTACAGTGTTTATTCTTATATAGGTAAGCAACAAAAGATGATTCCCATAATGTGTAAGTGAGTTGATGATTTAGTATTCTACGGTCATAGCTGAAAAATAAGTTGGAATATTTGATAAGGGTGGTTGGCTATTGTCTCCTTTATTTACAGATAAGTACCAAGCAGTTGCGTATGCTTATGTCTGAAATGATATTTTAGATATTCATAAAGACATGGTAGAGCAGGTTGACATGAAAGACAAGACAGACCGGAACTTTAGAACGAAAGGTAGGAGTGGTCCTGCTTCCACACACAATAATGTTTGAAATGTAGTACTATGGTGTATACAAAATAGGTTTCTGCATGTACATATGAAAACACAGGTATTCAAACATTATTGAAAACAGATAGCAGGCAAGACAGCTGAATCCCAATCTTCCTAAAAACAACACTGCTAATAAAGTTCCCATAAAAATTTACATATTATCTTACGTGAGCCTACAAATGTGTATCTGCTGTATTACATAATGTTATGTAGTTTTTTATTGCATTTTGCCTCTTCCTAATTCATATGCATAGTAGTAAGTATATTTCGCCGTATAGATACGTACGGTATAATTCTTTAGCAATTGAGTATTCTGAGTATATTGTATTGCTAAATGGCATACTCTGTTAAGATTATATTATCTTCTGTCGAAAGTAGTGCTTCTAGTACTACTTGTTCGTGTATATTTGTTGTAGTAGTAGTCATATGTGAAATTATAATTAGAGGAGCCAATTCAGCTTTCGTTTCGTTCCCAGCCGCAGTCAACTCACTCATCGTCATCCCATCAAAATATCCATTGTGTTCAAAGAGGATATTTTAATATGACGCTCGCATCCGGCAATGTCGAACCAATAACAATAACAATAAACTTATTACCATTTATTTACAAATGTTTAGTTTATATCATCCTGTTTCACTTTTATTTAACTTGCTCTATCTAAACTTATCTGCACACGCTGCATTATTCTGTCCCTTGGTAATGTAAAATAATGCATGCATATTTTTCACTAAAAGGAATACCAATGAACTGAAATTAGTTAAAATTCTAAATGTTAGATAGGTAATTAAAATAATGGCTATTAATCCGCCGTCATGTTGTATTAGATCATCACTACAAAAAGATTAAAAAGGTCTCTTCGTCAATTAGCTGCTTGTTTGAATCAAATCATATCTGTCTTCTAAGTATATTACCTTGGATTTAATTGAACCATAATAAGTACGATTGAGTATAGGTCATAATACTATACTTGTAGGTAATTTATGTGTGGAACAGAAGGCTTGTCCTTCAAGTCTATTTGCTTCAAAATAATTTAAAGAGTGATTTTAATTGTAGCTAATGAGGGTACACCGTACACCTATACACAATTAGCCCAAGGGCATTCCAATACAATTACTAGATTGGGCAACTACATGACATGCATTTCCGTAACTTTCAAGATTTTATTTGTCTGTAATATTTTATGCGTTACTTTAATTGGATTAAGTTTTTAAGATTTTCGAATGTATGTCTGTTGTGATAGTGAGAGTGTAAATGAGAGCATAGAAGTATTGCCTACTCTGAGAAGTACCTAAACAAGTACCGAAATAAGCAGGTTCGTTGGTAAAATGCCTAAATTACATAACAAAGTACATACATGCAATGATAAGAACGCTAGGGGTATTTAGTGAAGGATGCGTGTCAACCTTAGTTGTTTCTACCAGCCTTTTCCACACATTAGTGAAGTGGTAGAGTGGAAGATATTCAGTTTTCAAATTGTACAACTAAGCCAGTGAGGACCTATCTTTAGGATTTTGGTAAAGAATATTATTTAAAGTGTTCTGATGACAGGACCATCCATGTACCATTTTATACTGTATACTCAGTAACTAGCAGATAGCTGCACTCATAATAGGCACCTACATATGTGTTTTTGACTTAAAAGGGGAAATTCAAAAGGGAAAATTATAGAGTCCACTCAGTCTGTCTACACCTTTTGCAAAGGTAAACTTGGTTTAATGTAGTATATCAAATTGTATTCCGGATAGACTATTTCTTTGATAATGAGATAAGGCTATCATTACTTATCTATATTATTTACTCTATTTCAATTCAAGAAGATATCACAGCAGTGCAAGTGTATTGTCTTTCTAGCCTTCTAATGTCATTAGCTCTGAGTAGCTACATGAGGAGGTAGACTCCAAGTGGCTTTGTTGCTTTCGAAGTGGACATACATTGCAATAGAGTTCATGTGCAAAGGAAAGCCTATTAGGAATTTCACAGAATAAAAGAGTTGCTCACAAAAAACTCGAGTCAAGTCAGTGAGTTTACTTGAGTTGGTTGAGCCTAGCTGCTCTGATTTCGTGACAAATCAAATTTAGACAGACAGACAGACAGACAAATGTGGTTGCTTTGGTTTTTGTTCTCTAATCTATAGCATGACATGAAGATACCTGCCTACCTAAGGTAGCAATTTCTGGGTTCCACTCAAATTCACTGAAATAACTAGACTGCCTTGCCTTTGCTGCAGCTTGGCTCCAGTTATTACTAATGAGATTACATATTACAGAAACATTCCTTCTGAATTATTCCTCAGTCAGAAAAGAAATAATAATAAGCTCACTCTCCTCCTGTCAATGACAATATTATATTTAGGATTTTCACTTTTTTAACATAACCTCCAATTTTAACAGACAGCTAATATTATCTTGGGGAACCCGAATTTCTATTTCTCTATAGTTTGAAATCAACCATCTTATCCCATTTCTACTAGCAATCTTTAGATTCATCTTTAGGTGCAACTACTAAATACTTTTGTTTACAGTGGATTATCGTACTGCGCAGCCTTTTGGATCCATCATTGATAAATTAGACACGTTAATCTTAATACAGACTCACATTTTTAATACTTGACCTGAATATATACACATGAACGTATTGATCTTGAAATTAATATGATGAGACTAAATTAGGTCGCACATTTTATCATTTACATACCAATGCAACGTGCAGCATACATAGAATTATTGCACACGTTTTCAATCATTCATTTATTCTCATTTACATACTTCGATAAATAAATTGCACGGTTCCATTTTATTATGACTATTTATTATGACTATTATTACCATTGAACTAGAATCTCTATTTAGTAACTCTGGAAGATCATTTGCATAATTTTTAGGGAAACAGTTTCTGAAATAATTACTCAGTAGGTAGATAAGCTTTAGTATTGTCAAAACATTGTTCAGCTAATAATCAAGCTGGTCTCCCACAAGGGACAATTGGGTGTAAAGTATTTTAAATGAATAAAGCTTAATAAGATGGAGAATTAAGCAATTCCCTAGAAGTTATACATTGGTTGCTTAACTGGTTCATTTTGTGAAGTTTCATAGGCACAAATGCTTTCTAGGAAATTTATTAGTTAGTAGGATGGTAAATTGTTAGCAGGAGTCGTTGATTGAGCTTTGTCTGTGTCAGCAAATTGAAACAATGACGATAGGCAAAAGTTAGGCATAATGAGGCAAAAGGAGGTCCTCTAATTGCCAGGACACGTCTTCTAATTGCAAGACACGCAAAGTAAATTACACGATTTGCTCTACAGTGTGTTGCTATATTGTAGTTGCCTCTTTTTCACACGTTTTTCCGCAGTGAAGGTGCTCGTTCCGTTTCTGTTTCACGACTCTCTGACTATTTGTATTCCCTTTGCTCCTATCTTAATCTAAAATTAAGGTACCTGCCCGCACTATATCAAATACGACTGATATTGCACCCACTAAACGTAGGTACCATTGCAAACGATGGCAGTTATCACGCTCTGACACTTTTCTTGCACTCAATCTGTGTAGCAGTATATTATACATTAAATTCCACTCCTACAGGGAATTGTGTGAGTGCACTTCATGAAATTGTATCACATCTTTTCCAAGCACAAATAACACCAACGCATACCCGATGCAAGAAAATTATGATCTTATTCTTCTAATTCTTTTATAACCCATAGGCAATCATCATTTTTTGTCTGCACTAATGAATACAGTAATTGTTTGATGGTTAAAATCTTGTTTACCAGGCAAGATGAAAAGAAAAACCATTCATTAGAAGAATCCTCCGCAGGCCACAATTTTTCAACGATTGCTATCAAACTTTCCTCAAAAATCGGAGACCAAAATTAATTATTTTGTATCGGAGGGCATTTGCCAATAACTTTCAAGTTTTTGGGAAAGCAACAACTATCCGCAGAAATAATTATTAAATATGTTGTATAAACTGCCCAGGAGTAGCAGTAATTGCCTAGTAAACGATTGATGAAGCCACATATAAAAATATCTCACCCATAATACTTATCATTATCTAAAGATTTTCCGAAGTACATCTTTATCTCATCGCAGGATTTTCTCGCCGCTGCCAAACCCCACCATTACATTACCGTAGTCTCCTTCCTTACGCAAGAAATTCTAACCACAGCTCGCAAAAATTATGTATCAGCTGGGCTTCTGCACAAAAAACTCCAATTTCGGGCATTTCGCCCCACTTTTGGGCACTGAATTTTACTTTCGGGTCAAAATAACCCCAATAACAAGCCGAAATTGCGCAGAGAAAAATCATGATCATGTCTGCTTACTTTGGCAGCTAATCTGGAACTACAGATATATTCCCACCCCAATTACAGATACAAAATACCGTTTGCCACTTACCAGTAGTGGTAAGTGGTTTTTAGTGGTATTTAACGTACCACTACCTAAAAATTGATGGTTAATTGTAAAATATGGTTTAAAATAGTTTTATATTTTAAAATCGTACAGAATCATGAATAAAATTAGCCGTTGAAATATTAAATAACTAATCAGGCGGTAATTGTAGGCTGCTTAACTTAATGTGTGTTCAACAAACAAAGACGAAGTCCACTAATGAAGGCAATATTTACAATTATATTAACACTGCCCAACATTGATGTCACCCCGGTAGTGAAATCACTTTAGCATTTTTAATGAGATCGTTGACTACCATGTGCCCAAATATAACTGCCAAGGAGGATGACCGGGTTAATGGAGTAAGGAAACATGGTACCTACATATATATGCCAAATTTGTGAATCACGCGTTCTCGTCAATTTATGCATTATTGAGCTGGGTAATGTTTAAAATATAGTCATTTCAAAATATTATAGGAATTGTAAATAGGACTTAAAATCATTCTTACACTTCGAGTGCCATTTGATAGCTAAGTTCGAATGATGATTGGGTCGTGGTATTTCGCAATTAGCAACGTGTAAAGACTGCCCAAGAAGATGTCATAGCATAATAATATACTGCCCTTAGTGTACATCAACAGTCTTCGTCTAAACCATAATATACTTTCAGTGCAAAATAGAGGGACAAAATTGTGGACATTTGTTTTGGTGGATATTGAATTAAGCCTGCGTGTATTTAAACAGAGAAATGAATGATCTGGTGTAGAAATGTTAAAATGGAGAAAAGATAAAGAATGAGCGAGTGCAGGCACTGCTGTAAGTTGTGATTTCATTGAGAATTCTTTTGGAGCATTTGATAAGTGGAAGTACCTTCCCATTCTTATCGTTTGTTTTCTCTTGGATGTTTCCTACCCTTGAGACTAGGTATATGACTAGAAGGGAAATTGTACAGGCGACCTTCCATTAGGTTATGTTAAATTGAAGCGAATAAAAAACTCAGTCCGCACTTTGACTTTGTGCTTTTAAGTGCCGCAGTTGGATGTTGCTTTGCTGTAAGTCTCGATGGATTTATTACCTGCCACTTGTAGTTTGTTTAAAAGTGCATCCACCCTTCAAGAGCTTACAGAAAGGGTGACTTGATTGTACTTGTACATACAGATAAGGTGTTAAGCAACAGAGGAAAGTGAGCCGAGCTATCACTTTCACAAAAAGACAGCCGAGGCTTGTTATAGCTTTAATGTTATAGTCTCGCCACCAAATGACCAAGTGACAACTAAACCAAAACTGTATCTACTTTTCCACCTATTGTTTTAAATAAGGATTACTTATTCTACAATGTAAATACCTGTGTTGCTACATGTACAAGCTATTCTTCAACTACAATTCACATACTAATAATGTCGGCGCTTATCTTACTAACCTATATACTACTGACATCTCCCGTAGGGAATCCTAGTAGGAATATATAATTTGCCTGACGTAATTCAGGCTTATTCACAATAATAGTGTCTGCTTCTATAATACAAATGAAGTATTTAAGTGTATTATGGAGACGTCGGCGAATAAAGGTAGATAGACACTAGGCATTCCTATGTACGGTCTCTCTCATTAGGAATGAAATGTTACATAAGTACTTAAGCAGACTATTTACTGAACATACATGCATTAGCAATTCAATTCACTTTACATATTCACTCTGCTGCAACAAACCTATATTCGTTTTGGTGTATTTTTCCAGCAATCTCCAATGTCGCTTTCAGATTTATAATGATGTGCTTATTTATACACATTAGTGCACTATAGCGCCATAACACTGTCGAACAACATAGAGCCAAAAGCATTTTATTGCATTACCGCCTACGTAATGGATTGCTTAGCGAGGATTCGTCTCTCACAAAGGAATTTTTAAAATCAATTTTAAGGTTATTATTTGTACGTGAGGTTTCTACAATTTTTTAAAGGATATTAAGATGCAATGCTAATAAATTTTAATTGGTGCGACTTTAATTATTGCGACCTGGGTGTAAGTAGCTAGCGCGATACATTTCTTCGAGTGATTGTACGCTACTAACAGGTTAGACAATTAAGAAAATAGTTGCAGACCAATTACACCGAACGCATAGTATATCAATATGCATGTTCATAATATAACAGGTAGGTTCTATTTACATAAAAGTAAAGGAGGACTAAACACATCAATAAAATGCAGATTAATATGATGCAGAGTATTTATTCCTCCATAGCTCCAGTAGTAGCCTGTGTAATTGAGTGAGTGAGTAAGGTGAGGAATATTTGAGTTCGGAGAAAAGAAGAAGGTAACCAATTACGACAATTTAGTTGGATTCACAGAGCATCACCAACATTTCATTTTGCTCATCATACCGTCTGTCCGTCTTCTTTGTCTATCAGCAAGTGACTTGACTTGCTACGTAATATAATAGATTTAGATAGGAATGCTTGCTGGCCTTGCTTTTAATTACTGGGCAAATGATTTTTTCCCTAATTTTTTCTCAGCCCTGTCTCTATTTATCTACCCTTTCTACTTGTACACGCATTAGCTGCTCTCATCTTCTCAAAAAATACTTTAACACGTAGTTAAATGGCTATGTGCACTTCTCCTATTACTTGCTTCCATTCCTAATGGATTTATTTGCGCTGATATCTACATAATCCCTCACTCACTCCAGTTGCTTCTTATATAGATAGAGCACTATACATAGAACATTAAATAAAAACATGCTACAGATAGCATTATTATGTAGCAGTTTTCTGATTGTATGCATGGAGGCAGTGCCGAGTGATTCCACCGCTCCATTTACGTTTTTCTTCTGCATTAGTAGATAGTTTACCTGAATCCAAAATGCATCTAACAGAATTATACTTATTATTAGCAACTTTTGTAAAGGGTAACCAACCGTGATAGTGCAAGCGTGCAAACTGATACACTACTATACTTAGTAACTTCACAGAAAGTTTTCCTTACCTACCGCCGGGTTTTATCTACGTAAATCGATGCTCCTTTGTGCACTTTTCCACAAAAATCTCATCATGCACTATGCTAAAGTCTTTCGGAGGAAGTTTTTTGCAAGTTGCATTGTAAGTAAAGTCGCACATACAAGATTGCTCCATTTTAAATGTAATTCATCTCAGAAAAGTCTTTCTCTCATTTTCTTTGATGTTTGGACCTTGTACACAAGTTCACTCAATTGAACATGAAGGGAAATGCGCAGAGCTCAATAGAGATTGCAGCCGCTCCATTATTATTGCTACATATAAAAGATTAGGACATGTAAGCACTATTAGTGTGCAATTTAATGTGAATCTGAAAATGTGTTCGAAGGTAATCAACAGAGAGAGCCAAATCAAATCCGGTCATAGCAAATGTATTTAGTACAATAATCTACGAGCTAGTTCTAGCTACTATTTGAATAGCCGACAAGTTAAGGAAGCAGGGAATGTAAGTAATGCAAGGTATCTGCCTACATATTGTGATTACATCATTATCACAAGACAACTGCCTACAAACAGTCGCATACACCGCTCACTACATAATCCTCTACATACTCACCATGGACTTAGACTCTTTTATTATTTATTTCGTATTACATTTACTGCTGGTGGGTGATTGCTATCTTACACACAAGTCAGTATAGGAGCAAGAAATAATGGTACTAAGTATCATTCTGTTACGTGCTGACATGTCACAGCCGTAATCACACATGCCTACACAATCACCGCCTGCTACAATGCATTACAATTACAATCAGAAAACAACTAGGCACATTATGACTATTACGGCTTCACTGATTGTGCATGTGATGTGATTCTATTATTTTATTAGCAGTCAGGGAGCTCCTAGCTGGTATAATATAATAAACAACACACTCCCTCGTCCACCAATATTCTTGCATCTTTCTTTCATCTCATCACAGACCCTCTGAATCACATACCCATTATTATTTACGGCTCTAATCTACCTGTATCTGCTCATACTTCTATGCTCCACTGCTTATTGCTCTCCCAAGTACAAGCTCACTAGCTCTGCCATGAACTAGCGCCACTTAACATCTTTGCTTCGTGTATTCAGTGGGTAGCACTTTTTCTTATTTTCTTGTTAAAAATATTTCTAAAAATTATACTGCTTTACCTACATGGGTAGTTATTTATAACTAACAAACACCCAATTTTCTCATCTGCGACGGAAGAGCCTAAACAATGTATCTTCTACTTTGGCTCGTTATAATAATGTAATTACCTGACTACAGTTTGAGAAAGAGACATTAAATATTTTAACTGATGCACTATTCGATAAAACTGTTGGGATATTGCTTCGTTTGCGTTTGGTTGTGTGGTGAGCGCAATAAATATGTAAATATATATAAGCATTTACTGACTTAGCAAGGCAGAGCAAAACCAACTCATTGTCACTTACCTACTCCCTTCGTAGGCATTTTCACTTACCTTGTTATTTAGAACTATACATTATGCAGTTACTTAGAGTAAACTGATCTGCTATCTCTCTTAAAATGATAATGCATTTATAAATTGCACCAAATAGGTGGACGGGAATTTAAATAGCATAGCTCAAGTTACACGTTTAAACGATTTCCATCTTGATGGCCCAGAGATATGAAGTACAGTCGTGTTAATTCTAATGAATGGTAATTACTCGAAAGGGCCCATTAGTTTAGTATGTGCGGAACGCCAGCGCAAGTCGAATAAACATTTATATCTACATTAAGAATAAAGTAGTTGAGAATCCGAGGAGACTCTGGCGTTGAGTAAGAGACATCATTAAGCTTTATGTGTTATTGCTTTTGCTCGAATTCGGACAACTTGATCGATTCAAATATGACAGGGAACAATTACAATATGCCAAATTGGGCGAGACGAACAATTAATTAGTATTTATTGTGAGAATTACAATTGTCTACTTAATGCCAACTTTTGCCATTCAATTTTCATTCGCATCAAAACCAGTTGATCCAAATCCAATGGCTGCCTCTTCAACAAGTACAATAAAAAAAATACTATTCATAGGTCCAATACCATAAATCCTAGAACATAATCAGTATTATACTTGGTAATCTAATACTGTACCAAATAATTCTGCGTCAAAAACAATGAAGCACATTAAAACATGACTAAGGACCCAACAATTTATAACCGAGTTTTAATATACTGAAACGTTAGACGGTACGACCTTTTAGTTCACTGCCATTCCAGGATGAGACTCTTACATAATTTTTACATATCATAAATAATTGCAGTATGAACAAGGATAAAACCATCAACGGTATGAATATCGAAAGAAATGATCAGGCACCGATTAAGCGATTAAAATGAATGTTTATTATATCTCATACTTTTGTATACTTTTAAATTTATCAGTAGGTAAGGTCTCAGTAAGCCCCAGTGATATGGATAAATTCTATTTATGTAAGTAGGGCAGGGCATGAATTTAATTATAGTGGATGATATCTCTATAAATTTGTCCACTTTTTTATTATTTGACCAACCGATATTTTAATTTCTCCAATTAATCAACTTGTCCTTGAATTTAATTTGAACTTTGATGTTCTGAAAACAGAATTCAAAATTTATATATGCTGTTTTGGGTTTTCGCCACAGTAGATTTAAAAAAAAGACTCCTTTCATGTTTTTGACCACCGGAAATATGACAATAGCTTTCAGTTTACAGCAAGTTTCTTATCTACTGGAGTTAATAATGCCCAAAATTAACGCTTTGACCGCTTTGACAACACGTTTTGGCCAGACCATTTGATTTCGAGTGGTTGTAACCCAGATCCAACACCGATAAATCCTTTCTCGAGTATTTTGTGTGAATACATCTAGATAATTAGTAAAAATAGAAAAATTAAAGCAATCAGATAGGTATTGAAAAGGATTGCATGAATCATGTAGTGTTAGGGCATTATTAGGTGTTTGAATCTTAAAACAGTATGTTCCTTAACTGAGGGAAAATTTTGTTAAACTATTTACTATCATTTTATTTCTTCGTGTCGGTGAAGTGAATAAG
>JABASH010000509.1:0-39048 GCA_019776445.1 Tomocerus maximus
GGCAGGAGTTCCATGGTTTGTGTGTGAAATTGAAATGTATGTTTTCTCATTGTCGCAGTTGTATTAAACACGTCAAGTATTGACGAGTTTCCAGCTAGTAATAATAATAATAATGGGCAATCAATAAAATGCTCCCTCCATAAGGGAATTTCCTCATAAGCCCACATGAGATAGCAAAATGGCTAAATATATAGACAATTCTAATGCTACCTGCTATAATATGAAATCAGACTCATTCTTAGGCGAATGAGCCAAGCAAAGAGATATGAATGTAGAATTTGCTTTACTTATGTATGTAGGTAAGACCAAAAGTTAAATCGCAAGTCACTGACATTTGAAGCAGTTATTTTATTATTTATTGCAGATATATTTACAGGTTACCTCATCTCATTCATTTCATAAGAATATGCACTCCAAGACCTTTTTAGCTGATTTTACAGATTCAATATTTAAAATTTCGACTAAAGACTATAACTAAGACCATAGCGTATTTTCTATTTATATCGACATAACGTAATACCAAGAGGCATTATTTACCCGACACAAAACATTGCACCGGACTTGTCATCATTCTGATATTAAAATTATTCGATTCTGATTTCCAGTTCTTCACCATCATCATTAGTAATCATGGTATCTATTAATAAAACCATGTAAAATTCCAAATCCCAACAGCCTCATTGTAAAAGATATGCTGAACATATCTGTTTCATACCTCCAATCTCAACATTAACAAGTAAAAGTATCTCAGAAAATTCGTCGTTAACGGTATGACAGAATGGGATCAAAGTACAGGCGTCATAACAAATATTAAAAATTCAGGAAATGTTCCTTTACCTCTGCACGCGTGATATAAACTGCTTCTTCCTTGATTATTTTATGGGGTTAAGATTGAGAGAGAATGAACTCATTATGTTACCTATATCAATCGATAACCTCAATTTATTAGTTCAAAAATCTTTTCTTTTATTATCACAACATTCCATCATTGAATCTAGTTACATATGCACTTTTCCAACCGTTTGCATAAGTCTTTACAAAACGACAAGAATTTAGAATTATAGCTTCGTCGAAACAATTTAATATTTAGCATTGATTTAAAGTGGATCAAAGGGAACATTGTTTTGCTACCATGCAAATTAACTAAGAGGGAACTTTTGAGGATTTGTGCAAAGATAACAAGAGCGGAATTTGGTCGAGAAGTACAGAGAGTCAACGATTGCGACGCACAAGTCACCTAAACGTTTTATGACCGACTATCTTACTAATCTTACTATTTGTATTGCCATGACCTTACTCCACTCTTCTTAGCAGCAACAACAAGTCTGTCGCAGTCTCTTATGTTGCACCACACAGAATATATTCTGAAATGATATGATCTGAACGTCTGTACTCTGTAGGTAGGGCTCAAAGTGGATAAACTCATTTTGAATGTCTCTAGCATCTCTCGCCCTAAAGTTATACATTACAAGTAAATCTGATTCAGCCACACTGTGCGGCATTATAAGTTGCTTATTGTTTAATCTTGGACGAATTTCGCATTTCACTCGACTGGATTTCTATCTTGTTTATCCCACTTTGAGATAATTCAAATTAACTTAACGTGAGAGTCAGCGGGAGTCATATTAAATTTCCAAGAAAATCTTGAAATCAAAGTCAACCACAAACAAAAGCATTATTTATTATGATGTCCATGTACCTACTACACATTGTAAACAACATTCTATCTCTAATGGCAGAAGATTTCACAAACCATCGATTAGTAAAACAGTTAAACAAATCAAGGCAATTGAGAATTTGAGATGCATCTCATTTGATAGTCACAGTACAAGTACTACTAAATAGTAACTAAATAGTATGATCTGTTTAAGACACATTTAAGGATTGAGACTTGATACTGTTGGATGGCTGAACAATGGAAATGGTGGAATAAATTGGCATTTTTACAGATTATGGCCTTAAAATAAATAATTTCGGTCGCATATTTTGTAGATCATTTGTTAGTGTAGTTGTATCGCATCCTTATTAACAATCCTCTGTTGCTTAAACATAATAATTAGTAGGATATTAGCATAATGTTTATCATATCAGCATATCACTGTATTTATTGCCCTATATACTATAGAGCATACACACTTACTAATCATGTAATGTAAATTGTAACTGCAAAGACTTATTTTTATGGTTTGCGGATCACAGTGTATTACTCTGCTGCTGAAACTGTATTTATGCGGATATGTAGGTACTGCAATGAATAAGACGTAGTAAGTAGTAAGAGTTAGGTTAAGTTAAGCCAAACGAAAAAAACTCCTTTACTATGTCTGTATAATTTGCGTAGGGCCCAGAGGCACCATTATCCACATCCACCAACATAACACAGGCAGGGAGCGAAGAAATCGATCGAAGAAATATTAGCATCCATTGATCCATTGATTGTGAGTGATATAGTAAATATGTAAATGCTAATAAGTGTCCGTAAGACAGAGAGACATACTTATGCAAAGGTGCTTCTATATACGTGTACATTATAAGAACATTAAACACTACTTACAATTAATCAGTTGAGAAGCCGATGCGGGGCGACGGACTGACGCCACGGAACTAACTTCTATTGGAAACTTTGTTTGACGACTTGATTTTGCCTGTGTGGTTGTAGAGTAGTGATGGCAAGGTTGACCTAGCATGCTAATTGAGATGATCTGGTCACTGGCATAGTAGGAGGGACAACATAACACCCAATATCTCATCTACATAAACATATCTATCTCTGTAGTAGAGCTTCTTTATCCTATTACCTGATCTCATCTCAATCTCATCTTCACTACTTAAACGCGTTTCTGTCTAGTTTCGTTTAATTTAATGCAGTTCCTCTCTCTCATCTCTGTCAGCATCTTGTTGAGCACTAGATGGTTGAGCAAACTTAAAAAATGGTTTGTTGCATCTCTACATGTTACATGACAAGTAGATCTCATGTACATTGGTTATTTCGGCTGCAGTATACCAAATACTCCTTTCCACAGAAGATTTCAAGTAAAGTCTAAAGGGCACATTCATCATTTCCTTTCAAACTAGAGCAAATGAGCTGAAATGAATATACAAACATCCCTGAAAGTCTAATCATAACAAAACAAGAGGGCAAAGTAAGTAGTTGGGATCATCAACATACCTGATAGTACCTATTATGATGGGATGAGAGATAAACTAATTAATATTTAAACATCACCCTCGACCAATGCACTTAATAGTATCCAACAAATGTTCATGTAAATCAAAGCCAAAAGTCAACTCGGCCCAAACAAAAATCGAACCATGGACTAGGCTATACATCCATACATTCACATTACACTACTTACTTATATACGTACTTACTTAGCTTACACAAGAAGACAACAACAGAAACAGAACTACTAATAAATAGGTAATGTCTACTATGTACTACACAGTCCAACAAACGGAGTGACTGACAAGGAGCCGCCGTCCAGTCTAGACGATAAAATCAAAACAATTGCTACTGTACTACTACTGACCACTGTGCAGTTGACTCGTTTTCCAATGCAGTGCTCAAAACGACGAACGTAGGACGTAAACAACAAAAGAACAGGCAGGACTTGCTAGATTTCATTAGAAGAAAACAAACTGTACTGTCGTCGACGTGAGAGACCTGCTAATTTGATACGCCATGTCCATTAAACTTTGATCGATTAGGTGTAAATGTCACATCAGTACTGCACAAATAATTTTATAACTCTAATAAAGACACCTTTATCTCTCCATCAACAAACAACAACATCTACTCACGTACTTAGATAAATAAACTCATTCCCTGTTGACGTCCCTACCCATAGTAGTCCACATCAGGTACAGTCCAGTCCACTCAACGTTTGTGTGTTAAATATTTATCACCAGCGACTGCAGTTCTTTCTAACTTTCAATCTGTGCGTGTTGCACTACTAATTGTAAAAACCTCTTCTATAACTATGATATTATGTACTACCTACTACTTACTAAAACTACAGTTATTTCGTAGAAGTCTCAATAAGTAGATACAGTTAATTATCTTTTTGGTTCACATTTACTATACTATTTAGTAGTACAATCTCCTTCCTATATATTTAATAACATATAAATATATATACCATAAGTATCATACTGAGTGTAGTGTGTACAGTGTGTAGTATGCATATCTTATGCATCTATGTGTGTATACGTACTTAAGTAAGTGTAGAATGAAAGCAAAATACAATTCCCATGTAGCATTGTACGTAAGTTTGTTACTAAATTAATTTAGAGTTGGGATTGAATATTATATGCTAATCCTATGGATAATATCAATCTGATACGCATATACATAATTTGGAGTAATACTTAACTTACACTTGTTTTTCCTTCATTGCTCATTACCACTGCTAAGTACGATACAAACCTGCATTTGCATTCACGGCCTCTAGATTGGATTACTTATCATTGCACTTACATCTACATAAACCTTACGCATTTCACGTTCCTTGCTACACATCTTACTTTTCCTTGTGTTTCTATTCAATTCAGCTATGTGTGTATTGTCTTTAAACAGTATAATGCATAATGTAGCAACAATTTGATTGCAATTGTTCTAAAGGTATAAGAGGAGAGCATCCGATTATTGATGGTTAATAACTGGCGCCAGACATGAGACTCATTGACCTTTGCTTTGCATTTAGAAAACACTGCAGTGCTTCTCATTTATTAAGCTAAGCTATTTATTGAGATTTCACTATTTGATCGACGAAACCATGTCATTATAATTATATACCTACTTACATTTTTAGATAAAGATTTAGTACAGTTGTTTCATTCCTAACAATATCCTTTCTACTCCCAATCTCTAAAGTCTAAATGCACACTTTAACTTAACTTTCTGTTTTCAGCATTAAATATACACTCTGCCTTCCATTATTTCCATATCCTTGAAGAAAATTCTGAATTCGAGCAGCCTTGATGATGCACGGTGTTATTGCGAAATCTCACATGTTCTATCTATAACAATCTGAATAATCAAAACACTATCATTACTCATTTACATACCCAGTAAATATTTAATGCAGCACAGACGACAAAACACCAGGTGATAGCCAACTTTTTCTATCCTCTGTCCAAATCCCAATACCAATTGACCTGATTGCTAACAGGCGATTTTCGATGATGTATAATGCATGCCCACCTAATTTTCAAATCTTATTTAAAACATCCTTACCAAAGGAGTTGACAACAGAATAACGAATAACCCTTATAAAACATATTTTTAGTTCATTTCGCAGATTTGTAATTTAGTACATTTGTATCATTTTTTTCAATTATTAAACCATTTATTCCTAACCATTAGTAACATAACCAGGGTACGTGGCTACTGCAAAGCTAAACTCTGTCCTTGGGTAATCAACTCATCAAAATTCAACCATTATATAATTTTTTGATGAAACTGTTTCTCCACATGCAATGCAAAGTGAACATATTTACAAGTTAAATTCCCTTAACTATACAATCTTTGCTAATATGAACACATGCACAAGCAATGTTTCAACTAAATTTTTGTAACATATTTGTAATTCCTAAACTAAATCCAGAATATTAAATATTTTTCAGTTTTATGGTTGATAGTTTTAGATATGGATTACGGATCCTATTTTTGGAACAATAATATTTGTAATGTAATATCAAAACTAGCCATACTGATAGCGATTGAATAATACCTAACATAATATAATAGTTCATCTAGAACAACGTTACGAATTGATGATGACTTTGATGACTATTATATACCTAAAGAGGAAACCAAGATTTTCTAAAACGAGGTCACAATTATTTTTATAATATTCAAAAAATCCTAATGCAAATCTTGTGCAATTGTTATTCCATATAGTACCATAGACTGTAGACTCATATATTAACATTTTCACCCTACAAGATAAGACAGGAACTAACTTTTTTGGTGAATAGAAAATTATGTCATAAGTAAGACATCATTTAATGCAATTAGCCATTATTTCCTGCGTGTCACACGTGCATGGAAATTAAAAAGAGTAAAAACTATCAATTCAAAAGAGACGCGTCACAAGTATGTAAGTATGTATTATATATGCTTTGTAATAGAAGACAGCAGAGATAAGAGATAACAAATACAGATTACATTGAAGATTCTTTTCAATTCTATTGATTTTAATGAAATTGTCTCATATGCCAATGCTTTATGCTACAACAAAAAGGAAAGCATGTTATGAATGAAACACATTATATGAAACTGTAATTAAGAATGGGACAAAAAAATTGATTTTCTGGTTATTTCTAGCTATGCCTGTCTGACACTGTCGATGAAAACAGAATTAATTGCCACTGCACTGGTGGATTAATTTCCAAGTGGGACTACATGGCAGTGTACTTGCTCCTTGCTCTACAAACAGCAAGACCTAAAATGTTAGATTTAGATGGACATCCGGTAATTGGTGCATGAATGGTGCATCGTATTAGTGCAAGCATTTACTTCTACAGATTAAGTTCTATCTATGTCATTGGCTCATCTAAGGTATAATTGGTAGAGACGGAGACGCTTGTGATTGAATCGTGTTCAACATGCAGACATACTGCCTCTCTGCTTACAATAGTACAGTATTTCAGTTCAGATAAGGATAACACAGTACACTGTAATTCAAGCATGCCAAGTCAATTACAGTTCAGTCTGTGAGAGTAATATGCACCGTAATGTGCTATCAACTGCTATCTGTACTACCATTTAAAAATGTCATAGACGGAAAATTACAATTTCACAAAACCCAGGGAATTTCCATGATGTTAAAACTCATTATTAATGATATTAGTATGTCATATACTTAAGGTCCTTCTCCAATAGGTATTCTAAACAATCTTGCTGACTACAGACATGATAACCTCACTCAACAATACCAAGGAAATTGTAAGAGATACACTAGCAAACAGCACAATCTCATCCCTCATCACTCATCACCACTAATCGAAACCTTATTACTCCAACACAAAAACTAAGCATTGACTGCATAAATACGCTGTGACAATTGTAAGAACAAATATTAATCACAAATAAGGAAATGATAAGATGCCATGTCTCCCATTCATTCTACAACTAATGGCTTGGAGTACAGGGTATTATGAAGTACTGTTTATTTAGTCATGCAAAGGAAACCTAAGGTTGATTCGACAACTGTATGAGTGACGTAATTCTGTCAGTACGAAAATGTATCTCTTGGAGAGTAGATTCATTTTTGTTTACGTCTATTCATATGCACGAAAAATAGAAAAAAATGTACAAGTTTTTTGTGAGGCAAGTCTCAAGACGATTGTCACATAAACTGGACAGAATCAAACGAAAACGTGGAAAACATTTCATACAATTTAATACCTTGTTTATCCCTAGTGTTTATGTAACCTTTAGGTCTGTTCTGATCTGTTTGCGGAAATTAAAATGGTCAGAAGTGCTACATCATATCCAATTTCCTTATATCATTCTGTGAAATAATTGCGTAGGAGCTTACTAATGGAGACGTATTTAGTTTCACGGAGTTTTTGCTATCGTCACCATAACCGCTGACAAAAAATCATTGCAATTACCGGATTTGTTATGTTATACCCTGTACTGTACTGGTAAGAAATGTCAGCAGTATACACTATGTAGTGATATATTACATATAATGTTTTTTACTGATTGTTACTGCTATTAGAGACATTATCCACTTCACCGTGATAGTTATGTTCATTACTTTACGGACAAGTAATACACGCTTAAAAACAAATTCGTCGAACTGAATAGTTGTTTTGGAATTGAGCACGGTGAGTGGTCTGGTCTTCAAGTCTGCGAATTGGTTTGAAATGATCACATTAATAACTCGCAACGTAAGGGTTCATGACCCATCTCGACTCCACGTTGTCCAAGTATGATCAGTTTGGTTGGTTTGTGACCAATATTTTCTATACATTTTTCTCGAATTTCTACTTCAGGAGCCAAAGTCACAATAACGCAACTAATAAGGAAGGAGTTTTCTTTGTCTCTGTAGGAAAACATATCGAGTTACTTATTCCGAACTTGATTATGGACTGCCACTATGATTTATTTTATATTTTACATATAACTCATTCGAAACTAATACAGACAGAATACATTCCTCTACACATTCAACATAATCCACAATGCATTAGAGATGAACTATGTATCATTGTCTTTTCATGGAAACAATACTATTCGCAATTACATATCTTATCACGTCTGTCTGTAGGTGCTCTTTTAGTGTCAAAAAACGAATGTAAGCATTCGTCTGTCTGCCACTGACATGCCAATCTGCTATCTCAAGACTAAAAGTGTGTCCTGTCGTCTCCTGTTACACAAAAATCACTCAGTAACGCTAATGAAAAACTACAAGCACTATACTACACTACAAGGAATGCAATATTGTGCTTTTCCATCCTTTCATTACCAGCAAAAATACAACTGCAATTTTATATAATGAAGAATAGGATGTCAAATGGCAAGAGGAATGTTTCTGTACACTCTATCTTCAATTAACTGTAACCTATTATGATACTGTTACTCCTGCAACTGTATAGCATTCATTTCTGTGTAGTCGCAATTTACTATGAGGGCAAATCTTGTTGCAGTAAGCATTTAATAATCTGAGAACCCTCTTTATTAAAGTACCCTGTACAACATCCTTGGCATATTGTAAACTTATCCATCCAGTGTTTACAGAAAACTAGTATGAGCACAAAAGGTGACACTGGACAAAAACGTTGACCTGAGCCTGAGATCTCTGTATCTGCATAAATGTTAATTAAAGTTGGCAAAAGAGTGAAACTGGATACGTAAGTAAATAGAACCGACAATGGTACAATCAAAAATAGAACATACTTTTTGGCATCAGTATGCAGCAGCGAAAATAATTACAATAAAATATTGAGGACCAACAAATTCTAAATCATTTGTAACCAAAATAAGTAAGCGCACTTTAAGATTTCAATCAAAAAGCTGACAGATGAAAATTCCATTTCTTCGTCAGCAAGTAGTATTATTGGTAGTGAAATAAGTCAAGTCTCTATGTATTGCCTCTTTTACATATTATCAATAAGGTTAATTAAAACATGATTTTATTTCAACATTTGTTCAATAACGATAACCATTTCATAATTTGCAGTTGTACTTTGTACTGTATATTGAACCTGCACAATATTGCTGCACACTGTTGTTGTTAAAAAAATTATGGTAATACAAAACAATCTACGCTAGCGCAAAATACTAAGATTTGTAAGAGGGATAAAATGGTGTGACGAATGTTTTAGCATAACTTATAAATAAATGACAGAAACTTTAGAAATGCTAAGTTAAAAGGTGAAAACCTTATACATGGTACAATTGATACAGCTGTACCAGTCGAGGCATTTCGAGCTGCGAAATTGGTTTCTGCAAATGTTTAAACTAGTGGGTAAATGAAGTACGTCTTTGACATATAGTATTGACCCATAGCTCATCCCACTCGTATATGGTTCGTGTGTGTGTTGCTAAAAATTAAAATATTTTACTACAATACAAACCAATGATTGCGACACATTTCGATTACTACTATGCGATAAGACGCGCGCCGTGCGTAAGTAAATCGATGTCTAGACTTGGTTTGTCTTCTTGAGGAAGTAATTTATAAAATGTCGCACATCATTTTATGATTTCTTTAGAAAATATCACTTATACAGTCTGAAATTCCCCACCTTTGTGAATACATCGGTAAGTGATACATGTTTCGGCAAGATTAGCAAACATCAAAGTTAGTATGGATAGAGGACAAATTCAAGGAATAATATATAGGTAGACAATTTTCAACATCTTCACTTTATACTTATATTTATACTGAGGAGTAGTAGGTGTAAGAGAAATACTAGGTAAATCCAGGCAAATAAATGCTATGTATTTACGCATTATTTTTTTTGCGGATCTGTCTCTTTGATGATGTCGCAGATTACCATTACCCAACTTGCGAAAACATGTCAATAACATGTTTTTATACTCACAAGATATCTACAGCTACATCTTGTATTATGTAACAATTGTCGCAAAATTTAAATAAACATTTCATCTAAAATGTAAAGAGGCTAACTGAGTGAAACAATAGTACTTATAATTTCAAGTATTCATAATTTCCATTTCATCCTTACTTACATATTATGCAGTCCGCTGTCGTAATGAGAAATCATGGAATAAAACAAAAAGTGTTCAAAACAGAATAGTAAGACGGAGATTTATGTACACTTCCATCATAAGAAGAATAGGTAACCCTTTACACAGGATTGTTCCCATTTGTACATACAGAATTTAAAAACGCTAGCACACTTTCTATAGTATGGCTTAAAACAGACGTTTTCGGAGGAACGTTCGTAGTTATCTCATTCATGTGATGTGTGTGTATGATGTATTTGCTGCTATTATTGACTAACAATTCCGAATATCAATTAAAAATCGAATCTACATTCTGGTTGCGGTCTATCTGTATAGCTTGTGACATTTACATCTACATCGCAGCAGTAAGACAATAAAAGAAGCCGGTGACGCACATAAAACAAGACCAGATTTTAATTTATTTCAGTATTAACTCTTCAAAATTCACTATGCAAATGTTATGGCGAGTATGTCCACTACCAGTACTAATCAGTATAGATTATAGATGGTCTAATGTCTGGTGTGGTGCGTTGAGTCCTAAAGGTAGTCTATATTACAATTTTGAATAACCAATGTGATTTCATTTTCTATTCCCCGTTGGTAGAAAAGCAAAAGCAATATAAAACACATCCTTTAGGATTTGTTGATGGAATACCAAAATTATTGTTGATATTAGGTGTTCTAAAATATAAATACCGATACGAGTTTTGACTTTATTCTGTTTCAGAAACAACTGACAATAACTGCTGTGTTTTCTGTTTTACTCTCGAAATATGTGTCCCCCAGGGGTGGGCTATTTTTAAGATAATTTATTCAAAACTTAATTGTTTTCCTTAAAGTAAGAATACCTGAGAATGTCTCTACCATCATGTTATTAAATATTCGCTAATCCGTACATGAATTTTCGAAATTCTTTTTAAAAATTCACCAAAACATTTTACAGAATTCGAAAGCTTTGCAGTAATATATCGTTAACAGTTTACGTATCACTTCCAGTATGTCCGTCAGTATCCCTAATAAAAGTCGCTTAGTGATATATTTTCATACGACACTATCAATATTGGGCTTTAAAGTTCACACATTATTCAAATACATTGCATGAATTTATACTTATAAATTATATTATTATGTATTTTGTAAGGTACAGTCTCGGATCATGAGCTAGACAGCAGACAAACTCAAACTTATCAATAGGTCAAATATTTACCTTGATTCATTTTGCTGTAGACGAGATACCACTGTTGAAATAACAGTAGGGATTTTGATACCCAGTATTTTTGATTCCCTTGCTCTAAATGATAATCTAATGTCCTTAGTTGGAATAGGTAGAGCTAAAATGTAACATGCTACACACTTACTCACCACCCCACTATGGTCTGATTGGTTCAACCCATGTAGTACTATATGTCTATGGTTCAACTGTGCCGTAAATCCATATTCGTAACAATTTGACTATTTACATTTAAGAAGGAGACTATAGCGGAATAGCAGTAGACATAAATCACCACATGAATTGTTCCTAAACTGCGTCATATAGCGTTATTTGTTGGATCAGTTTATTCAGAGGGATCTATCAACAATTCACAATGGTCACTCATTGAATTGGTGATATGGTGTTGCAATATTCATGTTTTTGTCACCTCTGTCTCTATTTAAATACGTAAACAGTCTAAATCACCACTTTAAGCTGTATAAAACTATAAACTAACTTAACTAACTACCCAAATATGGTCTACAGTAGTTGGGTTGCAAAAATATATTTACATAATTCAGTCGTAAAACCAAGTTTACATAATTCTATAGCTACCTATCTAATTTAAGAGACATACTATACCATAGACAAGACGCAGTATAAATATTACATAGTTCAGCAAAATCATTAGTATCATTTTGAATCAATGGTTTTAGTTTTAGTTGCGGTAGGTCATGACCTCATAAATATAATTACCAACTTGCATAATGCA
The DNA here is from genome assembly GCA_019776445.1 of Tomocerus maximus. Taxonomy (NCBI): domain Eukaryota; kingdom Metazoa; phylum Arthropoda; class Collembola; order Entomobryomorpha; family Tomoceridae; genus Tomocerus; species Tomocerus maximus. Next base: position 12,169 of record JABASH010000509.1, read on the forward strand.
ATAAAATGTCAATGGTGGCGGTGAAAACATCTTTGACACAAACTGCCTAGTTGTAACACGTGTGTAATTGCATTCATTATGAATGTGTTCAGATGAAGCTGGTATTGAATATATTATTACTACTAAGACATGTATATTAATTGACTATTGATATATCATTTTTAAGAAAATGCATAACAAATTATTAATTATGAAATCATAAGATTGTAGTAACTTGGTATATTGAGAAGATGACGTTTGTAGCATTATTATATAAAAGGGTATAAGTTATGTGTGCAATGCAAGCATCCAATCAATATATAAGAATGAGATAAAAGTAAGGCCAGGTCAAATGTGCAATACTTCCTGTGGCAAGTTTTGTCTAAAACAATTTTTATTCGCAGCAGGATGAAAGACTGCTTATGCATAAATATGTCATCTTGATAGGAAAAATTGTATTTTGAGATGTCAGCAATGAAACTTGATGATACAGATCTGGAGAATATGAATGCAGATAAAACTAAGAATGAGTGCCTATCTATGAATCTATTAATATTTTTTACTTTGCTTAATACTGAACAGACGTAATTGCTTAATTAATGACATGGCAAGATATAACTTTTGTTCTCGCCGTGCTGCATGAGGAATAGGGATATTAACTGAGGACGACGCGGAGAGAGTAGATTACAATCACTGAAAGCAAAAAGCCTAGAAGCAGAGAACTGTCTTGAGACAGAAATACCTAGTTAGAAAGATATTAGTTAGAGATGCTACTATGTACATGACACTACCGAAAGGGAGGACAACGAGAAAAGAGTATGGTTAGTGTATGGACGTCAGAAAGTATTTGAAAATGAGTAAGTACGGTTTGTGTTTGTGTGTAAGTGTAAGGTAGACAAATGAGTATCTTGTGTTTTAGTGTTACTGTTTTTCCGCCTGACTAGAATTACTCACACTCATACTTATGTAGGTATGGATCTCATCTCATGCACCATACATTAATGTTGTACGTATTGTGTATGGATGGTAAAAGAGGACGTAAAAGCATACTTTACTGTTGTTTACAGTACGTTCATATATTATATTTGTGAGTGGTGAGTAAAGTAATACATAACTACAGAGATCCATACTGCATTTACAAGAGAATTTGAAGTTTGAACACAAACTACCTAATAAGTACATACATACACACATTATATTTATTATATGTCTGTCAGTGTGATATAAAGGAGTATTACGCTCCTTCGTCTCCAATATCGCTAAGGATGTGTAAGTGTAGTTGTAGTGTCAGTGTAGTATTGTAGAGATAGTATCTCTGTGTCGAAACTTTGGAGAGAGATGCAGAGAAGCTGAGGCAGTATAGTTCATTATAGAGGAGTAAGATAATACAGAGCAGACTACTCAGCAGACTCTGTTCTGGATTGCTCTGCCTTGCTTAGCATTGCTATATCCCTCAGAGCCTATATAGGTAAGTGGTGTCTGCATTTCTGCGACAGATATTCCTCCGGTCTCATCATATCATCTTAACTGAACCCAATCATCCTCAGAAGTCAACTTCCAGTCAATCCTATCTAGCCTCCTCGTCCAGTCTATTGCATTTTAATCCCATAAATTCCCGATCGAGTAATAGTTTCTATCAGACATTCGACCAACCACTTAACTCCTCCACACAAATATCCTTTATCAAGGAGAAACTTTCCTTACTATAATATAATTAGCAGACAAACAACGTAAACCCATTTCATTTTAACCCGCCCAGGAAAAAGTCTTTTTTACTAGTGCATACAGAATTTTACAAAAGTGAAAAATCATTTATGATACACTTATCAAAATGGTAGACAAAATAAATCCCCAAATTTTGCATATACTCCTTGCGAGTGCAATTTTATTCATTGCAACTCAAGCCTCGCCGTTACCTCCCGCTGTGGAAGACAACCAGACAGACAGAACTCCAAGAGCCTATTCAACCAGCCCCAGAAAATCTGTAAATCAACTAGAACCGTCTGAGTCGAAAGCAGTTAACAACACCGGAAACGTCTCTGGCTCGGAAGAGTTTACAACCTGGCATCAAGAGCAGCGAAATATGTAAGTAATCTTTTACTCTACTACTTCCCTTAGAAATGCAAAGAATCCACCTTTGAATCCACCTGTGGGTAACAATTTAGAAAAGCATTTTATATAGTGTTTAATCTACTGTCTACTTTCTGGTATTGTACAGAAATTGTTCTAAAACATTGCTTCTCTAAATATTAAGTCGTAGCTTAATCTGAATATTTTAATCTGTATATTCAGGTACCATTAGTAAGTATTGGAAGTAAAGTCAATCTGTCTCACTCACTCTTTATGTCTCACAGTATACGAGTCTCTTTCGTTTCACTTTCTTTCTCTTTCCAACGATCATACTATATACGACAAAATATCTCCCCATTTGACAAATGTCTTGAGTTCATTGTATCTGTAATGTATGTATTTTGGCTTTTCCTCCTCTGAATATGGATTATGGGTTGATTAGTGTTTGTAGTAATTACTAATTACATCCTTAAGACGTCTGTGGCTGGTGTTGTACGTGTACTCTCGTATCTGTACTACCTATCTGATGTAAAATCGATACTATTGTCGACACTACACGGTTGGTATGTAATTCTCCTTTCTTGCTTTAAAACAACCTTTAGTAGCACTGGTGATGGGGATTTATTGGATGTGGATGATAGCAACGTGGGGAACAATGCAACACTCCCTGGCTCGACAAATTCTAGTAAAAGTGAAAATAATACTTGCACCTTAGAGCCAGCCTTTCTTTGTTTTATGGACCCGGTTCATTCACAGAGGTAAGAATCAGATCGTCGATGCATTAATCACCAGCACGGGTTCAATTTTTGCTAACGTTAATTAACCTCTGTTTGTAGTTAACAGTATGTACTAGCTCATTGAACGTGTTTGTGCAAAGGGCATGCAATAGTATAATTATATTCACATCACTAGGGAATCTGCATGGCATTTCCATACATAAAACTGTAATTCAAGAACACTTTACTTTCTGCATGCTCAACTTTTTAAATACTTGGAGAATGAACTGTAAATGCTATACCTTCAAATATTTTATCTCTCAGCTTGGGTAAATATATTCACAGAGCCAGCACATTACATACCTAAAGGTGTCTGAAATGGACATGCTGACACTGCTGACTAAGAGCAGATATCATAAACATTAAACTACTACATACTTACTTAGCTTGCTTTCTGCAAGGCAAACAGGCAAAGTTGAACATAATCTTAATGGGCTCATTCTGACTTACAATTAGATTGGCAGCAACAGATCATCATATCTTGTAGCCTATACGGTATATATAGGTACTGAGGACAAAATGTCCTTCAAGAAATTTCGGTGCCAAGCAGTCTGATAGTCGTAAAATTATCTACGTCACATCACTTGTAGGTAGAGGATGCTACTTAAGCAAAATCCATTACTCCAGAGCCTCTTTTTTAGCTCACATTTTTATAAACATTTTGATAAAACACTGACACATGGTTTTAAGAACCTTTTTCCAATGTCAGCCTGCGACGCAACCTTTTTTCGTTAACATTAAACTTGCTAGTAAGTGAAGGTACTGGCATAGAATGCTTATGTATGTAGGTACTTGTGCCTTCTACACACTTCTCATCTCAGCCACACTGTACAGCTACATCTGTACACTTGCTAACAACGTCAATTTGGCTACACGTCCCTGTCATGTAGCCACATATATCGATACAAACACATCTTATTTTAACTTCCACTGTACATTTATAGATACTGGAAAATTTCCAGAAAATGTAAAAACTCAATTCTTCTCTTTTGGCTTGACTGGCTAAATAAATCTTTAGTTGACTAACCAAAAAATAGAAATCTTTAGCCCATTTTGGTTTCCCCAAATTAAAATTATTTATAGTAGCATCTGGGAAACATTTGATGTATATTAGTTCCTTGCACATTTCCATTACACTACTGATTGCATATTTTCTGTGGCAATGGCATAAATAATCCTGGTGATACTGATAGTAGGGCACTAAGTAATATCAGAATGCGCACTACTTAGATGATTATTTTTCTTTATGCCAAGGATAGGAACTACTGATATGGAAATTATGTCTGGTAGATCATAAGTTGTAAACGTACAAAATCCAATAATTAATTACTATTACTGAATGATGCCTTGTCTCCATTTCCCTCTAGTAAGAAACAAAATTTCTCTGAGTTAAACGTTATCATCAATCAGTTATTAAAATGCAACAAAATCTAAGTCGTATTACCGTTTACAGGTTGGGGTGAATTTAGTATTTAGTCTGTAATCTGTAATCAATCGAAATAAACTAGTTAGATAGGAATTGTATTTTTAATCATGAAAAAAATTATAGTTACGTAATAATTAAGCTAATTAGGTTAGGGGCGTATTTAAATTCAGATTTTTCCAGATTGTTTACTGTATATGTACATTTGACTTTTGATTACATAAGTAGTGATTGAGCGAGAAAAAATAATGAAAAAGCAGCTTTTGCTTTGACAAATTAACATAATCGGACCATTAAATAATCTAATGGACTTAATTCTGTATTTTTACAATTGTAAACCGTTAGCAGAGCCATTTAAATGCAGAAATACATGTATATAGGAGTTACATGTGTTAGCTGAGCCACTTGCGTGCAGAATTACTTACGTAAGAATGTACATTCCAACATACATACGGATACGCATCTATGACAAGGTAAAACGAAAGCCATGAAAATATGTTCCATTTTGACAATATGTGAAGGATTAAAGATCAAAATATTAGGGAACAAAGAGATATCTGTGTATTTTGTCTAAATGTGACAAAATAATAAATAGTATCGACTAAAAACCTCTCTGTTCTCGATTAATCTGTAGTAAACAACATTTTCTATACTTTGTCCGCGTACTAAGCAGGAGCATTATAAGCATTTCCTTCATTTAACTAGAGCAAATAAGATAAAGCCATTCCATTTGAAAACAAAAACAATCTCATGGTGAAAACCTGTAATAGTGAGATATTTCAATTTCATTCATAGACAAGAATATTGGTGTTCAAAATGTGTCTGTTTACTGAATTAAATACAATGTTTACACAGTGAGATCAGACAACCACTAATTGGTAAATTTCCGTCGTAGTAAAGCAGAATCATTCATCCTACCTTAGCAATCATAGCTAATTTACTAGTACACGCCATGTCGTTGCCAGTACATGTTTTGTTTGGATGTATTTACTGTCATTGATAAGGTCCCTACCAGTGCTTACAGATTCTATAGCATCCCAAACTGGATGTCTAGTCAAGCAGGGGGATTTGAAATACTGCACTGTTTAGAAATTTCTGGTTTAGTCTGGGCTGTGAGACATAATAGGTAAATAAATGAATGTCAACTTGCAAAGTAGACAAACTATTCCTATTTCTTTGGCGGACTGGTCTATCGTCTTGCCCTGTCTTGTCTGTCAGTATGTCTGGTTTCTTGCACTGTGAATATATGCGTATAAAGTGGCAGTCACATCTCCTATATGGGATTACGAGTGCAGCATTTTGATGTTGAGCACTTGAGCATAATGTATATAAATATGTAGTGTGCAGCAGGTATTGAGAATTGGACTATATGGAGTTTCCCTAAGAAGGCATCTACAATGTGCATAAGTACTTGCTACACGCAGACATTGGAACTTCTTCATCGAATCTGTCTGAAAGTCTGTAGCTGGAAGGGATTGTGGGCCAGACGAAAAGGAAAGACACATTATAATCACACTGTAGCGTGTAATATTTCAGACGGCATAATAGTAATAACCAAAATAGTAAGGTATGTGTACTAGTAGTAGTTCTAGTCAGCAGTAGTAGTGGAACACAGAAACATAAGTTAAGGCAAGCAATGCAAAGCGAAGCTTAACGAGCAAAATGTTAGAGATACACATAGTGAACGGAGACCAGGACATTAGTATGACATATAACTCACTGGGCTAGGCTAGGCCATGCTAAACGATGCATGGGATGGGCTTCGGCTCAGATTTATAAGGAAGCGACCGAGCATACTAATACTGATTCGTTCATTTCTCAAACTGAGTACATCATCCACGTAGGAATACAAATATATCTACTTAACAATACTAAAGCGAAGTTTAAGTAAGTGAAGCAAGTTTTTGTCGTCTTATTGCGATCAAGCCAAGCCAACCAGCTTTCTGTTACAGAAACATATTCCAGTAAGCAAAGAGGGTGAACGTTGAAGAGCCCAGCACAAATCAACGTGCTTAATACTCGTCAAGAAAAGAGTGCTTATTTCTCTTTCAGTTTTCTTTCACTCTCTTTTGACTCCTCTGTTGTGTCTGGAATGGAATCTGGATTCATTTTTAGCATCTTGTCTGTCTTTCTACAAAGACCGAGAATCCTTTTCTCTTAGTCGTTCACTCACTCACTTTCTCATATTTAGCTTACTTAACTTTAATAGACTTGAGACAAGACTCATTTGTGAAAAAATTGTCTCGTGCACCGATGTGCACAACTGATACTTCCATCTCTACTTATTGTTACTGACGATGTCAGACCTGTCCTCAGGGAATTACTGAACATTTGCTGGAAAATCTTTCTTCTCCTTTTCTGGCACACTTTACTACACCGTCAAAATTACATGTCTATTCGGATATAAGTACTATGATGATAAATATATATTTAGATATATAGAAATATATTCATGCTTACCATGCCTTAAGGGAAAACCGCCGTAAAAACTGTAAATAATGATAGTCGAGTATTATTCCTTAACCTACCTAACACATATTTTGTTAATCGTAAGAAAAGAATTATCTAGATATGTTGTTTTCAAGGCACTTAACTCGCCTTGCTTAACCAATAGGCTTAGGCTTAAGCTATTGCCCAATAGAAAAGTAAGATTAATTTTTGTTTTGCAAGACAGAAATGGGATTTTGGTCGTACTACTCATAGTAAATGTAGTATAACCAGACTAGTTAGAAATGGACCACTCACTTATCATTATTAGATATCTGTGTGGCTATCTTGAAACTATACCTTAGGTACCTACAACTCTCTCTCTATGGCTATAGATTATGTAACCGTAATTTAAATAACAAGTGTGTGAGACACTTGATCTAATCCACGGACCAAGTTTAGCCAATCTCAATAAATCTTCCTTTAATATTTGTTTTACATGTAACTACTCTAACTTACATGGACTGAAAGCAAAGATTAAAACTCGAGCACACAGCTAACTATGGAAAATCTATCATGTACGCTGTACGCCATAAATACCAAGAACTTTTAAACATCATCGTGTGATAGTAAAATGAATGGATGAACTGAGGAGCTAAAGTCGAAATTGGAACAGATAACTCATTTCATTATGTTATCTGATGGAATTCACATTGGTTTGTGTCTCATATTTTGCTTGTACATAATAATAAGATAAAGATTCTTAATTTCAACCATTTCCATATGAATCCTTTTACTACTATACATATATACACAATTAAATAAAGCAAAAGCGATATTGTAATTTCATGCACATTTTTTGCCTCTGTGTAACAAGTATAAAATACGAATGATGTCATGTCACGATGTAAGTTGTCAGTCTGGGCTTGATGAGACGAATGTCACATTTGGCGAATTGCAAGAAATTATCTGGCTTGACTTATTTATTTGCTAAAGCAAAGTATTTAGGTAATACAGCTCTGGAAAATAATGCAGTGACATGACTTACATGTTTATTCAGAATAAAATCTAAAGTATGATTAAATCAGATATAGAAGTAAACTGAGCTAACAACTTTCACAGCTTTCATAAGCAAACTTCCAGACATGTCTACAATATGACTACAAACTAACAAATAAGTAGTAACCTAAAATACCATGGGACACCTACACTTTACCACATTAATAGAAGATGATGTTGAGAATGTATTTAATTGCCACAGCTCTTAGCGTGGTCTACAGGAGAGATTTTTGTTTTGCATTATTTGCACACGCACTACAAGTTCGCAACTACGAAGTGCCTAAGTACATTTTGCGGTCAAAGTCAAGAGAAGTTAGTCTACTGACAATAAGTTATGCAACTACCTGGCAGGGCAGGACCAAGACTCAACAAGGAGAAATTCGCAGACATAATAAATATACGGTCCTATTAGCTACTACGAACGAGTCATTTACTAGAAAAAGTTGCTTTATAGAAAAGACAAACGTTTCACACTTCTAGGTATAGTAGTAGGTGATGTACTAGTGGATTAGGTAGACAACCAAACCAGCACATGTCATGTAATATAGGTAAATATTAATGGTCTAGTCAGTTTCGTATGTCTTCCTCGGCACAAATGAATCAGTTTGTGAGAATGAATGAATTTTTTCTAGGTAGGGCAGACAGGCAGGGTAACTTCAAACTATTCAAACGAAGCCATGCACGATGCAGACTCTCCTACTCCTACCATGTCTGGTTGGAGTTGGAGAGTGAATGGCATTCCTTATTTGGTTTCGTTGTAGTTTTCTAGGCTTATTGTGTGTGCAATGCGTTAGTTAATAGTAGACTGTATCTCTCGGTATCTACGTCCGTTCTACTCCTCACTCACCATCAGACACAATGCAGACACTAGACGCAAATAATATGCATATAGAAAAGAGTATCTCTGTCCAACTTTCAATCAGTTCAGTCTGGTGTAGTCTAGTTGCGTCCAGTCCAGTCCAGGAGATTGATTCAGTCACTACTTACTACTAGTACTGTGTAATACATAGTCACTGCTATATAATAATACTCCTACTTTCTGTGCACACCCGATACGAATTTACAATTCTGAGTAATTCCTAGCCAAGCCACTAAGATGACTAAGACTGAGCATTGTACATGGAATATTTTATAGTTATCTAATTAAAAATACGACTGGACAACGCAACAAGTTGAAATGAAAGAGATTGAGAACCAGAACTAACAACACCGACTGAATACTATATTAGGTTAGCATTACTAGTGTTACTCCATTGTTATGTCTGGCCTGGCCACAAACAAGGTACTTAAGTATACAGACTACCTACTACAGTATTACGTATTATCTGCGTTTTGTACACCTGAACTTGCAACAATAAAAGTTCAGCAGATCAGGCAAAAACGAAGAAGACAAAGGTACGGGTCCAAAACTACAGATGATGAGTTTTACTAACTTTTGTCTACTAGTATTACTGAAGCTAGTTATACTGCACGCAAAGGAAACCAGTACTGCTAATGCCAACTCGTTTAGTTTGTCTCATCGTCAGTTTACCACAGAATTGCTGAAGGCTTCAGAGTCACAGAGTAACTAAGTACATGAAATTGAATAGTTCCCACTAATTTGGTATACCTGCTGGATGGAATTCCCGGTTAATGCAGGTACCTATCTATATCTTATGTAATAACAATAAATCAACATGCAGAGAGCGAGACCTTATCTTCACTGCACTAAAGGCAATTTAACTCATTGTTAAGCTCTCCGAAAACCATGTCTTTCCTCCTTTGAGACCTGAAATGAACAAGACTGGAAAACAAAGTTTTCATTGGATTGGCTGTGGCAAGATGTGGCATGACTTAACTTCTCTTCACTTCGGCACCTACTCATTCTCAAAGATTCAACAATTGTTTCTACTTGAACATACCAGTACTTCGGACCCTACTATACCCACCACTACGTACTACTCAAGATGCCTCCATTGTGCATGTAGGTCTACATATATCTTAAGTTAGCAAGCCTTAGGCTCATTTTCCCATCTCACCACCAAAGTTGACTCGTCTTGACAAAAGAACTGATGGAAATTTTTTCTTTTCCATTCATTGCTTACTCACAAACAAACTCTGAGAAAAGGGTGTGTAGTCTGCGTACACATACAGTGTTATCTAGTAAAATGGTAAAGTAAACAGGATAATACTTATGTATAAATACATAATATGAAGTAAATACCAATTATATACTGACGTATTACGTAGGTAAGATATATATATCCAATTGTTATTTACAGGTAAAGTCTTCCGATATGAGTTCCTAGAATTAGTGAATGTATGGATGGGAAAGGAATGTGAACAAACTGTAGAAATTCCAGACAGTCGGCAGGTCAGATTTTCTGAAAGGGATCGTCAATGAGCTTTCTTTTCACTACCTACTTACAAATTTAAAGACGAAATAATTCCATCCTTTTGTCCAATCGTAGCTGAAATGAGACAAAATTATTTCAATGAAGGAATCTAACAATCAGACAAGACATACATCCTTAAGTCAAAGAAAATGGGTAGACACGTTCTGAGATGTTCAAATTATGAAATATTTCCTCAGCTAATGTAAGAATGTAGGTATCTGTAATTTTCCTACACGGAGCGACAAGTTCAAGATCAAAAGAAATAGCTCATTTGTTAGTTAAGTACCAACAGTTGATGTGTACCCTGCAGAATAAGTAGCAAGTCTCTTTCTTGAAGGAACATAACGTTATCGATTGTAGTCAAATAAACTGATAAGAATTACTCTATTTCGTCAGTCTCCTTAGGGTTTGGTGGGGATGCACAACATTTTTTGTGCCGACTGCCGACCCACCCTCTAAAACCATTCATAGAAGGCAACATTTCTTCAGTCTATGAAAGAGCAACGAAAGTAAAAAAACAGTTGTTTAGTCTGTAGTTTCTTTTACTCGTGCTCGCTACTCAGACAAATGTAGTATGGTAGTGTAGTAGATTTTCTTGGAGGGAAATTGTATCGGCAGCAGAAACCTCCAACTAACACATCACCAGCGAGGTGTGTTTGTAATATATAGTATCTCCTCCGCTGCAACCCCTGGTCTTTACAGGGTTATGACAAAAACACGAGTCTTTGATGCAATAACCATATAACGAGTGGTCCTACGGAAAAACATTTCTATTCATTCAGTAGCTGGTAATTCATTGTAAAAACCATAGATCATCTTCGTAATGCTTATAAATAAAAGCGTCTATCGAGGGTGTGTCTTATCTTTGGCCAATCCCAGATCATCTATTGCTACTGTACAAAATTCGGTTGAGAAATTAACAGATTACTGATTACGAATGTCAATTCCCCTCATCTTATACATCATTATCGTCATTTTGGCTCTTCGATTGTTTCAAAATTGTCATGATCCATTAATTTTTGTTCCTCATTATTAAACGGTTTGCTTACTACCACTGCCACGATTAACCTACCATAGCCGTTTGGACACAGAATTATTTAAAGTGCTCCACATTATGTCATCTTATTAAATAGATGAAAATATTATTGTCAATCTGTATTTAAAGCAGATATGTAACCCAGTGTGTATTTTTTCAATTTTAACTGTGCATGCACATCGTTAGTGCTACGATAATGATGTCTGTGCTTATTCGTTATCGTTTAATTCGTCAGCACAGTACTTTACTTGTGCTAAAAGATTCCAATATTTCTTGTAAATAATATGTTAGATCTATGTGTGCTAACTATATGCTTAAGAGCTAACCTACATTTGTTTAATTTTTATACGCTCTCACGTGAACAGAAAGTAAGTCATTTAACCTCAACTGATGTTTCCGTCCATAAAAATAAAAAATGTGTTTGTCAATTTTCCGAATGCTTTATGTCTATAAATATCAGACTTTACGCAATGCTTTTGGTGACCTTTGCTACTAAGATTTCTTTGAATGATGTCTTGAGAAACAATTTTAACTTTTATAATGTGGTGTGAACTTATAATTATAAACCTCAATGAGCACGCGGTAATTTGTGTTGCTACAAAAGTTGAACAACAATTCAATTTTGAATTACTTTTCATAATTTCAGAAATAAAGAGCTACGATTAAATGCGATAAAGGAATATGTTATCAGAAGTCTTCTCGGACCTCAGGAACGACAACCCCCAAGGGTAAGTTCTTTAAGAAAATCAAAAGTGCCGATATGCATTAACCACCCATACTTGTGCATTAGTGTATTTATAAATGACAAGTTCATTAGCATATTAGCAATGGTTGTTTTTATGACAAGTAATTTAAAACGTATTTTAACTTTTTCTGCAGATAAACAAAGACGCTTTGATGAATCGCTTATCCAGCCCCTTCTCAGGACAGCTGCAGACTTTCTACGCATCATGTAAGTAATTAAGAATGAAAATCCTGTTTCTTAAGTATAGCTAGGTACTTATCTGTTATCTCCTCCCAAACAAATACTGTCTCTGTAAACAGAACACCTGAACTTATTTAATACGTTTTATGGCTCAGTAGGTATTGAAAGTGTCTAGTCAGTATATTAAACTTATTGGCTTGATTTAATTACAGGTACCTTTGCCGTATCAAAGACACAAAACTGCTATTATATAATGCATGTACCTATCAATTTTATGACCCGCCAAGCCCATTTTACTTAACTATCATTTGTAATTTTGAGGTAGATGTTTTTCTAAGTGTTAAAGACAAAAGATCTCTTATCTTCTCTTATCCACTATTGGATTAGACTAGGCAAAGTTCAACATACTATTTCGTGGACATGTAATAAAATCTGTTGACAGCAAAAAGAAAAAGAAAACAAGTCTTGCTAATGTGTCCACATTTTGTTTACTTACTGTTTGCGTTCAAATAGCTTGGTTCTACGAATTTGATTGTCTTACTTTACTATACATACATACTTTGCTATACATCCATGAAAGAAGTTCATGATGATGGCAGACAGACGATATGATACATACAATTTATGTATGTGTCACTACAACGTGAGATGATATCTATCTATTTAGCCCAATCAGAAACAATTTTTATGCTTTTAATGCTGTCTGCTGCCCTTTTAACATCTTAAAGAGAGCACCCATTTTTGCCACACAGGAGATCATGACTGAAATATCGTGGCCATAGAATATAGTTGGTTGTACTAGTAGAAACGTATTTACACATTAGCATTGGCTTAAACGAAAAGAACTCGCAACCAGAGCAATTCCTTATATATGCGTACCGATATCTGACCACTAAAGGAAAGTTACATAACATGATAATTGATAATGCTTACCTTCAACAGGCGATTCGCCCACTAACGTAGACCTGGACACTTGGACCTCACCCAGCTTTTTTCACATTTATTTCAATGTAACATCAACCAGTCCGGTTGCTCCTGAGCCTTCTCAACAAGTATCTCAAAATCGATCTGCGATGGTCTCACACGAATATGTCCCTGTGTCCACCTCAAGAACCTTACCTCAGAGAAAAACTTCTGGTCAATACCAACAGACAGTGAATATCATCTCAGCAAAACTTCGACTGTATAAAACTGGACAAGGAGCAACACAAGCTGAGGCAAGTACCCAGTAGATCAACATTCACTAAAAAATAAATTATTAGAAGCTTTAGTGTGAATGCACTGATGAAGATGCTATTAATAATTTTGGGATTTTAGGTGCATAATTTGTCTCATTTTAAGTTTTCATTCCATTTCTAATCAATTTCATACATAATTATTTAAACAGATTCCAAAATATGAAGCCCCAAATCCTTCTGAGCCTTGCAACAACACAGATTCTTCCTCAGAAATCAGCCCAACAATTTTTCCCGCGGGTATTGAACTTGCCCCTCAAGGTTTACCTAATCCAGACGAAAGAATCCGTGTCACTGTCTACTGGTACACTGCTCCTTTGACCAAAAACCACTGTAAGAATTGCATTTCACTATCCATCTTTTTATTTTCATTATAGAATCATGTCACTTGAAAGTTAACCTACGTTTTAATTTTAGACAAGCGAAAGCTTTTGGACACGAAAATGATGTCAGTAAAGGACTCAAAATGGGTTGATTTTGATATTCAAAAAGCTGCCAAAGCTTGGTTGGAGAGGAAAATCAACTATGGATTAGTGATTGAAGTTGAAAATGAAGACAACGATATTGTTGATGCACGAAAATACTTTTCAAATCTCCCCTGCGAGCTGATTTCAGGTAAATTGCATGAAAATCAAAAATGTTTTACCATGCATGTAGTTTTTTCTGAATCCTGATTGATTGAATTGCACTACTAATTAAACAAAGAAGAAGGAAACTGATTTATCTTCCTTTGTTAAATTTTTGAATTACGAACTAAATATCACTGAAAATAGTTGAACAAGGAAAACTGTTTCTCTTTGTTCAGGTGGTCGCAACAACTCAACTTCTGAAGCTGCTGAAAATGAGACATCATTTCAAGCCCAGTCTGACTCCGGTTCTGCTTCCTTACCCAGCACATCTGAAACAATTGAGATTCTCCCACCACCTGTAGTTGAGATCTGTACACTGACCGTTCCTTCTGCTCCACGCAATACAGAATATGAGGCGACTTCATTTTTCCCGTTTCCATTTCAAATGAACCCTTCTGGGTACCCAGTGCCAATGACTACCACCCAAAAAGCAGCAACTCCTCGTCCACCAATGAATCCAAATGACTTATGGCAAAATGACGACCTGAATACAGCCAATAACAACAGTAATCAGCATCAGAATCATCCTCACAGACACAATCATGGTAAAAAGAACCGACACCAACATAACAAGAAAAACAACAGCCGAAACCAACAATTCAAGTTAGATGATGATCATCCTTTGAGACAGATTTTGGCAACTGCTCCTAGCTCCCTTACTTCCAGAGAAAACAGAAGAAATCCTCATCGAAGTAATAGCAACAATAGCCCAAGAGTTGAAGATCAAATCAACACTGAGGACTATGTGTATGTTGATGACCAAAATGATAGGGAAGAAGGGGTTGGTAAAAATAGGGAAATAATCATTCAGAAGATCTACATTACTCCTCCTCAGATTAACACTAAAAGTAGCAACAATGATGAAAGGTCCAGTGAAAATCTGAATAGGTAAAATAAATATCTTGGTGAAATAATCTGTACTCTGTATGCTTTATAATGTGTAGAAAAGATGTATTTAAACTATTCTTAGACTAGAGTAGATAGAACTAGCTATAGAAAATTTGTAACAATATCATATATGGTACTTCATTAGTTTAGCCTCATATAAATACATATATATTTACTATAGTGAATCTCTAATGTTGAAATCTCGCCAAGATTTCTTTCCTATTTACGTTACATTACAGTACTACAATTTTAGGTTTGATGTTTTAAGTAATTTAAAGATTTTGCACACTAATGTTTTTTTTGAATCACAATTACCTTCTGTACACATCAATTAGCAGATTGACCATTCTCAGTATACGCGTTTCTATAAAATATATTTACTCATGACTCATACTCACAATTAGTGCAGCACAGATACCCATACATTTAAAACTTACAAATGTTTGTTTGTAGAATACAGAGCACAGTCCTTCGAATCTTTATTATTTTGTTAAACCCAGGAATCGTGGAGCTGTTGAATTCAGATTACTTAAAAAACGACTAGGCAAAAGTACTAGCTACGTCTTATTGCCATTGCACAAAATGCAATGATATTTCAAAGTAGGCCGCGATCTGAAATTACGAAACTGAACGTTACAGTGGATTTTATTGCGTTGGCCGAGGGTTTGAAATTTTAAGATGAGTGCTGTGATGTAAGCTTGTTTCGATTTGATAGGCAAGTTGACCTGTATAGCACAGTATATATTAGATAGCGGTTATTATGAGCTAAATGACATTTACAATTTGCAAATGAATTGCTTTTTCTTTATTTCAAACACTGACTGACAGAATGATGATTTGACGGGTATTCAATTCAACTACTAATATATAGCTGGCAGTAAAGATGTACTCATCAGTCAGTCACATGCGTTGAAAAAATACATATTTTAGTTTTAATTTAAGGTGACTGATGTGCTATGTACTTATTAGTTAGCATTTTAATGCAGCATGATTGGTTTTCAAATAATTTATGCATTGGGGTAAACTACCAATAAAATCGACGACTAGTTACTGATTTGTTTGTTTGGAAGTAAGTGAAGGCATTACGATTTGCAGTTAGATGTATTTAACTATTTAATTTCGTATGTACAAAAACAACCGGGAAATAATATATTTCTGTCGTTAACGGTACTACCGTCCGTACTACCTTTGATTAGTAAATGCACTACAATTATATAACTATCCGTTTTTTGGCTTACGAAATATTTAGCAAGTTTACTAATTAAATATTTTGGAAGACAAAATTATTTACAGTAAGAACTATAGTTAGTGAATAGAAATAGGGAAGACATCATTTTTGACCAATCTCTTATGTTCAGAAAGTAATGAATGGTTTTAATATGTTTTTCTGTGCTGCGCCTTAATTTTTTGACTACTCCTTCGAATTTAAATGAGGTTTAAGTTAGGTTCACTCATTACATAATATACATTCTACAGAGAATAGTAATAGGCATGCTATATAAATTATAAATACTTACTATACCATGCTACTGCTCTTGCGAGTTTGTGAGTAAACATCATTTTTAATTTGTACTATGTATAGATTATGGTATATAATATGCTGGTCATAATTGTCAATTAAGTGAAATTACTTCCGTCTGCAAACCACATTTTGGTAGTAATGCTTTTGAAAATATTAATGAACAACCGTTCACTGTGAAGAACAAAACCATATACGTTTATTGAAGGATTAACAATATATCACAAAGGCAATTGTGAACATTGTAAGCTTAATAGTATTATTAGCCATCTTTGTGTAGGTATCCTGTATAGCCATACTACTTGTAGCAACTTGTAATGTAATGCTGGCAATATTCTTCAGAACAGAGCGGTAGTAGTTGATTGTTTTATTAGATCCTATATTTATGTTATTCATTTCTCAACTCAATCATTTGATTTTAAAAGTAATTTATACGCTTTTACACGAATATACACCAAGGTACACACATGGAAATATCTTTTTGTATTAGTTCCTAAAAGTCCCGGTACCGAATGCGTTTTTCGGGTCATTTACAATTACATTAGGAGTAGGGATTTGATGTAGCCTAAAATTGAGTTTTATTGATGCAGTAGAAAGTATGTAAATCAGATCAGTTAGGATGATAAATCAAACAAATGTGGTTGTCCGGTGGTGCCCATTGATTACTTAAAGTTTTATTATTGTTTTAATATATACTTGAATATTTGTAACCCATCAATATAAAGTACTGTAGATACCATATTATTACTGTACCTACCCATACTACTATATTATTATTAGCAGGTATGCTGAGTATTTTACTTTTACACAATCTTAAGCTTACAGTTTGTTTATTCGATAATTATTATGTAAGTAGTATACCTAGATTAAATTATAATCTGTATACACGTAAGATTCTGGACTCCGTAATCCAAATGTATAAGTAATACTTAATAATATTTACTATACTACATACATCATGCAATGTGCCAGTACTGCTGCTTTTAATGGATGTCAAAGAATGAATATTCTAACGAGGATGACAAGTGAAGATTTGAGTATGATTTCATGTGTGACTGCTGCAAGACAAATGCATATAAGTATTACGTTTACTCTTCATCATATTTTAATGTACAGTGTATATTATTTTATTTCTCCTTGCATATTTAAAGTGTAGCTATGATTTTATTTTGGATTGAAGTTTGTTTGATACACATACCAATACTGTACTAATTGTATTATGGTTGTTCAGATACTCCTGGAATAAAGTACTCCATTTATTATAGTAACAAAAGATCATTCACTCTTTCATTCTGTTCTGCAACATAACGAAACAGTCATTTGCCATGCAATTTCATACCACATGGAAGCAATCTTTCAAAATGTTGCTAACTAAATAAATACTTAACTTTTCAATTTAAGTGCTATGCATATGGATTTTGCATTTAACTATTGTCCTCCCGACTGACAAAGACTGATGACTTATACCATACAATAGAATGAATTGATGACTTCCCATCGCGAATTTATAAATGCTTATGTTAAATACTTGCAGTACACAACTTGTAATGTTAAAGTGGGGTAGGATGAAATATGGAAAGGTGTGTCGTTCTTTTTTAATCTGGAGATAGTAATTACATCAGCAGGAGCAAATGTTGAAGGATTGTATCCTGCAATTAATATTGTATTGTTTATCAGCTATACATTATCACTATCACACTTAATTTACATGATAAAGGTGAATAGTAATGTAGACATACAGATTATTGTCTCATAACAATTCGGGGGCTAATTCAATGAATGTCTGAAATATATTTTATCTCAGCATTGCCTTAGAATTTTTGAATTTTTTGAATCGCAAGAGAACATTGATCATAATTATAATTGGATTGCTAGTGTCGGGTTTACGAAGAGAAAAGGCATAAATTATTATTATTTTGTAATGTATGTGTGCTATTTTGTGCGCCTGTATTTTGTATTGCCACGTCGTTGAGTTGGAAGGTTCGAGAGGAACGAGGCAAGTTTGAGTCAAAAGAAAGTGTGCTCGGAGGAAAGCAACGAGCCACATATCAGAAATAATTGGCTATTCGTTTTTATTTGTTATTTTGAATTAATCAGTATAATTTTTATAGTTGACTGTTATAGTATATCTGATTGAATTCTCTAATTTGAACTTAATTAATTTCCAGTCAAATTCATTTAATTTGACATAATAAATCTGGAATTAAAGTAATAACTGAATCTGGACCACTGATTGCATTTCAGACATCCGCATAAAGTTTCACATTTCAAGAATTTCATACGTCACAACCAACATCGGTCACTTACAACTAATGAACTAAAATTTGAAATAGTAATTGGCATTTAGAAGGGTCTTTCTAATTGGCTGGTCACAACAGCTAGCGATTAACAACAGCTATGAAATTGGGAAAAATCTAATTACATTTAGGTGTTCACAAATTGTGAATAAGAGATTTCAGCGAGAATAAATATTTACAGTTGTACATCTTAGATTTTGGTATAAAACTAAAGAATACATCTCACTTCCTCCCGCGATAGAATTCCTACCCGTTTAGAAAATCTCCCGGTTAGAAAACCTCCCTGCAGACTTCCTCCCGGTTAGAAAATCTCTCACACTAAAGTGTCAAAAATGGTTATAAGTTCTGTAGATCAAATAGCGCAATTCTTATGTACAAGTGAACGTTAATAACAACAGGAAAAACATGTCATTGAAGGACTAGAGCTAATCAGTACCTGGCCTAAATTTTACAGCATTACATTATTTGCAACAAAAAACTGTGCCCAAAGTACATAACATATCGAATAGGCCAATGCGGATCAAATAAATAATCATTAAGTTTCTAAGTATAAATATTTGCAAATCAAACTAAAGACAACATAATATACTGACCGTTTTACTTTATGTATCCGTATGTCTATTTTACAGATAACTTCAATGATATTGTTCAGCTTTACATGCAACTTAACAATTCTGTCCTCTGTGTTACTACGGTTCAATGTTTTTCATCTACTAATATAAATGCAAAAATGCGTAATTCAGAAGCCTTATTGTAACGCTGATGTTGTCTATATTCAGAGTAAAAATATTTGTTACCTCTTTTGATGATGTTGACAAAAGATTACACATTACATATCCGAGATTACCGATAGAATAAGCATGCAAAACTTGTAGTAGCAAAAGTTCCTGCATCTACATGATGGTGACATAAAAATGGGCCAGTGAGCTTTATTGTAATATGTAATAGTTATTATTGAACCATTGTAAATGATGTGATTGTTACTGAGAAGCAATTTTTAACGGCTACATAAAAAATCTAACTTACTCATGCGGTTTCCTTCCATAGTGCGAACAGTAAATGTTATGCTCTAGTCATCCATTCATTAGCATAAGCAACCGCGTTATAGTAAATACAACAATAGGGACCGTTTTTGCATATTTGGCCCAGAGCTACACCTCCTTGTTCACTAGAAGTGCTTCCGTCAGAATACAGAGTAATGTAAACGTGGCTTTACTGGCGATTTTGAGATAGAGGTATAAAATTACAGCAACTGGCTTCGGTTGGTAATCTCTTAATGTCACATCTCTTCTGTCAAGTAGATTGGAATTCAAACTGTTTCCAACACAAAAGGGATAGTAATAATAATGAACTCCCAATTTACCATTCAAACAGTAGACTAGAAAATACATTCAATGGGGTACAATACTAATGGGTGATTAGCTCCAATCTAATATTTATTCATATCCCCCCAGCAAATCATTTGGTATCCCTCACTATCAGTTGTCAATCAGAGTAATTCTTCGCGTGCATACTTACCATAAAGCACCTGAGGGAGTTATTCTTGTTGTGTGTGGCAATTCAGATTAGGTGTTTACACAAGATCATCTGTACAATATGAAAGATAACACACCTACATTTTATACATAACGTACTCCAACTACCTACACTGCTACCAGTTACGCTCCGCACCTGTACTGTGACCATTTAAGCGAAACTATTTCTGTATCAATTTTCCAATTCTACATCCTATTCAGGACACAACAGCGTGCATGCTGGATTCGGCGCAATTTTACACGAAGTAACATGAATTTATTTCATTGTGAAAAATGAAGGTATGTCCAATTTAATTTCAATGTTACATTTTCATATAAATTCAATTGAAGTAAGCTAACCAAGGTTAGAGGAAACTGTTATGGGGTAAAAACGTGCTAATGGTTCTCATTGTAGTCTTGTGATTCCATGACTTGTCAAAGCTCAGTTAATTGATTAGGGCAGTATATTAGAATAGGTACATAATAAATAGTATTACTTTCTTAATTAGTCATTTGCGTTGCAAATGTAATCGTATTATTCATATTTTCATAGTAATTTTATGGGTACAAAATATTGGGTTGCGTAAATCAATTTACACCAGATGCAATAATGTCAATGTCTAAAAATATGTGATAATGACAGCATGATGAATACCAAGGCACTAGAACACACTGTCATAGCATATGTCATTAACCAGTGTGCTCTACTTCCTCGTTACAAAAACAAGCATTTGTTTTAATGTTCAGTGGCCATAAAATATCTGTACTTCATTAGAAGTGTTATTTTACTGTATAACTCTCTTTGGGGCGTTTAGCGATCTGATAATTGCTTAATTTGCAGGTGGTGGGTTCAGTTCAGGTAACGTTTTAATAGGTTTAAAAATACTATTATCTATTTAGTTTTAATTGAAAAAGTACATTTCTCACGATTTCGATTGATTTAGAATTCGACTGTGTAGGTTCAATTCGAGTTAAAATGTACTAGCAAGATAGGATATCATGTATTATTTGCACATAATTGGATACCATTACTTGAGTGAGAAATCTGATTGACTGCTCTCCTTCATTCTCACTTCCAATGTTCGAATAAAATTGCTTTTGATCACGTTGTTGCTTAGATCAATACAATAATGTGTAATAAAAACAAACTAAAAAGTAGTTTTCAGGTAGAAAAAATTCAATCAATCGTTCGTTTGCCAAATTTTTGCACTACGCTTGTAATTGTAATATTACTATAGTAGTTGCTCATGCAAAATATAATTGGCAGTACGTTATCAATAGTGTGGAAAGAGTCAAGTTGGTGTTACGTAATTGTATACTTATCACTATTGTACCTTTATTCTGCAATACTAACATTGGCATTTACCCACTTATGTGCTACCATTCTAATATAATATCCACGCGACCCATTAAGAATATGTAGGTATAGTAGAGTAGAATATTAAGAGTGAAACATGTTGAGAATTATGATTAAATAATATGCATGCGTCATCATGGATGCAAGTGTTTCAGACAGATTACCCTAACACTTTCATTTCGTACCTTTGCCGTGCGAACCTTCCTAATTTTTAAGGGACATTTTACTGCTCTGTTAGTTTTTAGATAAATAATTTTATCCAGTTTCATTAACTTTTAAATCGTGTTCCCTTTTTCTTTGGTAAACATTATTCAAATTCAGCATATCAAGACTCTAATTAAGTATTACACTGGGAGACATGAAAAATTAGGAACTGGAATTGGTGCGAAATAAGAAGTGTGTTAGAAATGGGAGATACGGGAAAAAGTGACAGTTAGGGAAATTTTAATAAGCGTTAGTTTCTCCCGTTTCTACCATTTCTCACAGGTGGGTGGGAGATAAGCACAATAGTTGGGGAAATGAGTACACTTGAACTTTGAACAGATCCTTTAATGATAACTGGTATCTGTATCTCGTTTCTTACAATGTATTTATAGCTGGGAAAGTGCTTTCTATTTAGAATGTATTTGTCCCTGGAAAATACAATTTGGAAGACAAACTTTTCAATAATTAGCCTTAGGTTTGGGCTACGTCCCTAATCCGATAAGCTGTCCAAAGGATTGGATATCACACGTCACATGCGTCATTTATTCTGTTTACTCTGCTTGAGAATTTAAAACAATATTATTATGCAGAGGAACGATTCTGCTCTCAATCATATCCATAAGTGAATTCTGAATTCCTGTTCTCAAAAATCAGAGTGATTCCTTCCATCGATTGTGAGTGTATTTGAATAACTAGTAGCACTCACTGTTGTTTCGAGAACACTTACTAACTATTGTTACGATAACGTGGGAACGGTCCTCTTTTTATTTGTGCAGCTGAGATGTACCATTCAAAAGTAAAGTAGGTGCTCACTATTCACATGCTTCGTCATAATTTTAAATGTATTCTACTAAATTGTGTACTATCTCCGTAGTTTCCTAAGATTAACTCAATTATCTATTCCTCACTTCATAGTGACATAGGTTGAATTGGTAATTGGTACTGACTCAGTGTTCCAATCTAAGTGGTTGCAATCAATAATTGAAGTGCCTGTAAGCTGTATATAGGTGAATGTGCTACAGATACATTGTAAATCGCATAGTGCATACTTCACGAGTACTTAATATTGGTATAGTAATGCACATATTTAACTTGACATACCTAAAAGCTTTATGACGCATTATGTCCAGGCATGTAATCATTGTTATCGAACCTGGATAAGGTTGTAATAACAAAGCTGTTTGAACCAGTTCACACAAGCCGTACTTTACTATTTTTTATTAAGTTAACTTGGTATTTGTCTCATTTCCTTTGCATTTTAGTGTACCAGTTTAATATTTAGTTCACTACTGGTTTGGTCTTTAAATCTCGGATTAAAGATTATTGAAAATGAATTTACTTTTGTAATTCTATAGTTCTATACACAGTGCTTGGAAAGATTTTCTCGTGTATCGTGAAAATATGAATGTCAGGGGCTGAGGTGCGGTTAACGTAACCAAATACAGTCCAGTATCATTCTCACTCCTGGAGAATCCCATCAACCTTAAAGATGAGCAAAGAATCCCAAGAAAATGAAGCATTTGAAATGGATGGTCATGAAGAACCAAACGTAAGATTTCAACTAGTACGGTTGATTGTATCTGTAAAGGCTGGACTGTCAAATTGTCATTGTCAAATAACTGAATAATAATATGATTACCTATCTTATAATTTTAGCGAAATGGAGGATTGCATGTAAATGGGAGCAAAATGTCATTAAATGAAAAGGAACCTGAAACTATTGTTGATATATCAGATACCAACAAGGAAGACGAGAAATTGGACGAAAATGAATCGGATAACATTCTTGCCCGCTTAAGAGCAAATATATTTGCATTTGGAACAAGAAACAAAAAAGTTCTTAAGAGTTGCTTCGTTGTTATTCTTTTCATCCTGTACAACGCGTATCTAGTTGGAGCCATTTATTATGCTGCTTCGAATGGGATCGATGTATCTTGGTGTGATGGTTTAGGCTTTCTTCTGATAATTACGTTTATTCTCTACTGGTCATTTTTTTATTACTTTATACTCAAGAAATACGCTGGGAAAAGAATCCTGAGAATATTCACAAAACTTGTGTCCTTGATAAAGCCAGTATGGGAGAGAAGGTATCCAACTATTTTCTTCTGTACTTCTTATGTATATTATGCCAAGCTTTCTGTTAATATCGGGGTTCAATATTTCCTTAGGTTGGTTAAGATTGTATTTGGACTAATCGTCCTTGCTGGAGTGTTAACTTTCCTTATTCTCGACTCTCGAGGTCAGGAACGAAGACTTATTTCTGCTCTTGGCGTGGTTGTTATTGTCGCTATATGCTTTCTTGTATCCAAACACCCGGGAAAAGTTGTTTGGCAGCATGTAATGTGGGGCATTGGTCTCCAGTTTGTATTTGGTCTGACGATTCTCCGGTGGGATGGTGGTCGTAATGCTTTGGACTGCATCAGTGGAAAAGTATTCTTAAAGAAAGATAAAGATTGTTGCTATAATGCTGAAAAATTGTCAAAATTATAACGTAATATTTTCACACTGAATTTCAGGTTAAGGCCTTCCTGGACTTCTCAAACTCTGGCTCATCTTTTATTTACACGTACTTGGCTTCAGGGGCAGTTAACGTCTCAATCGTATATGATGAAAATAATTCTACAATTTCTAGAGATGCTTTAATCACAATGCCTCCAATATTCGCTTTTCAGGTAATAATAAGCTTATCACAATCAAAATAGATATTCCATTTCTAGATTCCCGATTCCCGATATTTGATATACATATATGCACTTTATATCGGATAAAATGTAAAATATAAAATATGAATTTTTAATACCAGGCTTTGTCTGTGATATACTTCTTTGGATTTGTGGTCGCTTTGTTGTATCATCTTGGAGCTATGACTTGGCTAGTCACCAAACTTGGATGGCTTCTTCAAGTAAAATTACCTAGCAGACGTAGCTATATGAAGTATCTCTAAAATATCCTTAATTCTATTTTACAAGTAATTTTGCTCCTTGATAGGTAACCGTCGGTACAACAGCCGCTGAATCCATGAATGCTGCAGCAAATATATTTTTAGGCCAGGTAAGTAATAATTCTATTGATCAGCTTGAATCTAATCGAAAGGGATTTTCTGTTTAACCTACCAATTTTCATACTGCGAATACAGACAGAAGCTCCTTTACTGGTTAAACCTTACTTGGCAGAAATGACCATTTCTGAATTACATGCAGTTATGACTGGAGGATTCGCAACTATAGCAGGTACTGCCGTAATTACAAATACATGGCAAATAATGTAATTAGCAGCATTATTATTGCTTACGCAGAGTATAAAATTATTAAAAAAACTTTCGTTCTCCTTTGCAGGAACTGTGATGGCCGCCTACATATCTTTTGGAATTAAACCTGGTTATCTACTCTCCGCCTCTGTAATGGCAGCTCCAGCTGCACTAGGTCTTTCTAAACTTGTGTATCCGGAAACAGAAAAGTCCAGAACAACCGCTGATAAAATTAAGGAAATTCAAACAAAGTTGGTCAATTATTGAAAATATTTACCATATAAAATTTTATCATGAATTCTAATAGCAATTTATTGTTTATTCGCACATACTTATTTCTGTTAATACAGAACAGATGGGAACGCTTTGGATGCTGCAGCGCAAGGAGCGATTCAGGGATTAATTTTAATTGGGGGTATTATAGCCAATTTAATTGCCTTCATATCTTTCATCGCATTCCTTAACACCATTATCTCGTGGTTCGGAGGACTCGTAGGAGCGGATTATTTGTCCTTTGAGGTGTTACTCTACTTTTCTGCATTATTATTGCAAAAATGCTGTTAACATTTATAATTACACATTTTTGTGTCTATAGTGGATTATAAGTAAGTTACTCATTCCTGTTGCATGGATAATTGGTGTCCATTGGGAAGAATGTGAAGATGTTGCTTTGCTCCTCGGTCTTAAGATTGTCGTCAACGAATTTGTGGCTTATGAAAGATTAGTGACGAGGATGACACATCTTTCTGTGAGTTGATTTTATATGGCTGCTAATTGCATTAATAATTAACAGATATATGAAAGGACCTTAATTTACGATAATTTTTAGGATCGTAGCAAAGGAATAGCTACATATGCGTTGTGCAGCTTTGCTAATATCAGTTCAATAGGAATTCAATTAGGAGGTTTGGGAGCTTTGGCTCCTTCTCGTAGACAAGATTTAGCAAATGCCATTTGGAGGGCTTTATTTGCTGGGACTGCCGTTGGACTTTTAAATGGCTGTGTCGCTGGCATGTTAATAACGGACGCTGACTATGGAGAATCCACTGGATCGTCCACAACAGAGGCGATTACTTCTGCGTTTTTAATATAATGAAATGTATTTGTTTTATATTAATACGTCCGTAAGTCTATACTGATGATGACTGTACATCAGAGAGTGCAACTAAATAATTTACGTGTAACTTTAATATTTCAATGCAGGTAGTGTTAAATGTATCCTTAATATTACCGTTACCTCTAAATGCTAATAAGATATATTTTATGCACTATTTAGCCCTGCAAGTTAGTTCTTTTACGAAAATGTGACTGTTTAAATACCATTATTAAATACGTACCACAATGAAATACAATAATCTAAGAAAACGTACAAAGGCTTTTGTTAAATGTGGCTTCAGTTATTATTTGTATTTTTAATTAGATTTTGTCATTAGGTAACGATATCTTATCGCATCATTGATAACTATTGACATAGGTACTACATTTTGTAAGAGGATATCCGGTAGAATCATTGATTGTCATTGAGTGAGTGCTAGTCTAAAAGAGTAGGCTTTTTCGTATAAAATATATTTAATGTACAATTTACTGTCAGATGTCAGTATCATAAAGTACAACTTCTGCAGCTCAACTTGCTTCTTGAAGACGTGTCCGCCAGCATTGAGGTAGTAGACCAGTTGCTGAAGGTCCGCCATTTTCACCTATAACACAGGTAGATACATTTTCGGTTCGTTCTTCTCTTGTGTTATAGTGAAAATGGCGGACATTCAGTAACTGGTCTATTGAGGTTGTGTAGATACTTATATAAAATATATTGTATTAAGGTTGTGCTGACTTCGTTGGTGTACCTAGGTTTTCCTACTCTACGTCTGTGCTCATAACTCGGATGAAACCAAACCGAAATTGAAGATTTCAACTGATATT
>JABASH010000510.1:0-39046 GCA_019776445.1 Tomocerus maximus
TGGATTGTGGATAGCCAAGGCAGCTAAGACCGACTCACGTGGTCAATCCACGAAGTTGACTTTAATTTTCTAATGGTAACTTTGACTTTTCACGGGCTTACCTTTAAGTCGGCTTACGTGAGATCGTGGAAAAGTGGAAGTCGAAAATTGACGTTAAGTCGACTCCACAAAGTCTAAGCTTTGTTCTGGATATTGCTCCAGGATTTCGTAAAGAGGATTTTTATCCAAACTGCTTGATTTGTGATATTATTTATTGGAGAAAATAACTAATTAACTTAGCAACTAGTTAGATAGTTACGGATAGTACAGTTTACCGACTTCCTTATTTACGCTAGAGGTGGTGGAGGAGGATCTACAAGACAAGTATAATGAAAAAATGGCAGAATCAACTAAATTATTTCCTTCAATATGATCGTTCAAACCATCCTAGATTTAAAAACATATGGGACGCATTGGTTTACAAATTATAAGCATATATAAATATGAACACAGTTATTACTTTAATATAGTTAATAACTGTTAATTGGAAATTAGCATTAGGAAATGGCAAGCAGTATAGAACAACAAGGGGATTGTTTTCAAGAACCGGAGAAAGGGAATGATATTGTCGGAGATAAAGATGAGACCCAGACAATGATGACGACTGAAGAGTCAAATTTTTTCAGAATTCCTGCAGAAGTAAGATTCGTAATAGATATACTAACATTTTAAAATTTCGATGATTTTGATAAAGATCACATAAATATATTTACGTGACCCCATGCAAATTAAACTTGTGCTGAATGCAACATTAATGAATTCTACATAGATTCGAGCACATATTTTTGAACGACTCGATGCTCCAAGTATTCTTCAGTTGAGGGGCACTCATCCTGTTTTGAAATCCCTCGTGGATCATTACATCGGTGTGAATGTTCACATGACGGAAGTGGTGAAAAAAGATCAGAGTGAAGATGACATGAAAAGTCGGTTTGAATTCTACGGTAAAGTAGCGTTGAGGAATCTTTTGATTGGATACCTGGATAATCCCAAATGGGAACACGGCAAGTCGAAGAACTCGAAAAAAGCAATAAAGTCCTTCACGACTCATTTTGACCTTTTGTTTCTGCACCCGGAATTATTAAAGAACATTCAATTAGACGGACCTCTCCATGTTTACTATATGCGGAAGTTTTTTCTATGTTGTCGGAATTTGATCAATCTAAGTGCATCTGCGAACGCTTGCGTTGTTGGAGGCCTAATATTTTCACGCCTAGATAACAAAAACTTGAAGTATGAAGATGCATCAACTCATTTGTATAAAATTTATTTGCCCAAACTGAGATTTCTCAAGTTGTTCGTTATGGATCCATCAAAAACGTTTTTGAATGTCAATCAAACGGAAAATAGCCTGAGTATTTTGAGAACATTGAGGAGTGATTGTTTGAATCGGATTATTTTACAAGTTTGGATCACACAGCATTACACTTTTAGTTCGGTCTGTTGGATTCTCATCACATTCATGAAGCTCCATCCTACATTAAACACAGTTTTCATTTGTTTTCTCTACGACCACACAATATCAGATACAAATCTTGATACCATCGAGAAATATGAGGAAGCCAAATTGTGCAAGGAGCTAAGCAATGTTTCAAAAACACTCAAGCTAGAAAAATTTGGGGTTTCCACGAAATCTGCGCATATGAGGATTTGGGAAGGCTTCATTAACGAACAAAACAATCTTAATCATCTGTCTCTGACATTTAGTGCGAATCGATCTTCCAATTGGGAACATCTAACTCATAGTTCTTGTAAATCTCTTAATCAAATATTTATCAGAGGGGAATTTTTGGTTCCTTTTGATTGCTTTTCTCTCGAGAGGTGCTCCAACTTGGATGAGATTTGTCTACACAACACAAATGAAAACATCCTTGTCCAAAGTTCTATCTTGAAAAATGTTAACTACGTTCCTAAAAGGATAAAGTCTTTGATTTTATTTAATACGATAGTCGCTACAGAAGATCTTCTCTACTTACTGAAGAAATTGGAGAAACTGGAGACTTTGGTTCTTTTTAAAACTGGAAGAGGAAATGGAAATGGTGTCGATGTTAATTGTCTAGAACAAGTTTTTCTAACTCGAAGTCTCATGTCTGTTCTTATCGTTAGGTTTGTAGCACTTAATCGGAAAGACGCAAAGAGAATCATGCAGATGATGGACATGCAAGGTGAAACTCGTCATTCACCAACTGTTGATATAGAGGAAGAAACGGATTGGGAATCAGAGGATACTGATGACACTGAAACAGAAAATAGTTCCTCTGATGAAGATGCTACGGAATCAGAACCCGCTTCTGAAACAACAGAAGAACCTAGTGAATCCGAACACGCGATTGCTGATGAAATTGAAATTGACCTTCTTTCTGGAGGTAGTAGTTCTATTGATAGTATGGTGGACGATACGGAAATTGAACCAATAACTTCTCTGATTACTCGTAATAAAGATATTTTCAATAAATACAACAAATCACGCTATTCTTCAGAATCAATAGATCTATCTCCCAGTATTCAAAATTTATTCGTCTCAGATGCCCACCACTCCCTCGAATCCGACACGGATGGCCCTGTTGAGGAAAATATTTCAAGTCACACCACAGAAGACTATCACTGGAGGGAAAATCAAGGCACCCATGATGATTTGAGTCAAGATAATATTTCCGATGTAGGGCAACATGTCAAAATTCTATATCCAGCAGGTCACCAACAACCGAAAGTGTTTTCACAAGAGGAAAGTCCATCAGATGATGATTTTCATGAAAGCAATGCACCAAATGATGAGCCACAAGAAAAAAATACCTTAGAAGAGGAAAATTTACAGGAGGAAAATACACCAAATTACACTTTCAATGAAGATAATACATTAAGTGATGATTTTCATGAAACAAATACATCAAATCATGATGTACATGGAGAAAAATCAGTATGTGATAATTTTCTAGAAGAAAACGATTCAAATATGGACAACGCCAATATTGATGATGACATCTTGTCAGAGAATTTTGAAGATGACATCTTGGAAGATGAGGATATTGACGATGATATCTTGGAAGATGAGGATATTGAAGATGATATCTTGGAAAATGAGGATATTGACGATGATATCTTGGAAGATGAGGGTATTGACGATGATATCTTGGAAAATGAGGATATTGACGATGATATCTTGGAAAATGGGGATATTGACGATGATATCTTGGAAAATGAGGATATTGACGATAATATCTTGGAAGAGGAGGAGATTGACGATGACATCTTGGAAGAGGAGGAGATTGACGATGACATCTTGGAAGAGGAGGAGATTGACGATGACATCTTGGAAGAGGAGGATATTGACGAAGATATCTTAGAAGAAGATAATATTGGCAACATCGATGATGTTGACATCGAAGATGTAGATGGTAATGTTGGTCGCAATATTATACATGGCATGAATTTGCATCTACATATGAATGTATTCAATGTGGAGGAAGCTGAGGAAGATTTCTTTGATATTGACGAGGGAGAAAATAATATTGCAGCAATAAATGTAGATCCAGATGGAGATGACTTACAGTTGGTTTTTGAAGGTGACATCGATCTTGAAGATATTGATTTGCAAGAAATAATTCAAGTTCCAGAAGTTCAGGTTCACTTTGTACTTGATACAATTCTGGATGTCCTCTCTACGAACGTTCGACACTCACACTGGTGCCGGTCAGAGGATATCTACGGCAATGTTGTATTCACTTTGAAACTTTGCATGAAAACGGATTACTAGCTATTTATATGATTTTACCCAATCCACTTTCCCTAATTTATCTTCAACTAAATTCCAAATACAGATATTATCCAATATTCAGTTTTAAAATTGAACTCACAAATGAAAAAATACAAACATTAACTCAGCTAAAAAACAAATTATTTCGTTGCATTTATTGTTCTGGAAAAGTGGCCCATTTTCACACATTTCCTGTATACTGGTATAAAGTTATATAGTAACTCTACTCTCCAGACCACTCTATTGAGAATGTCAAACATTATTATATTGAACATATTTCTAAACTTCTATAACAAAAATTCTCGAAACAATTGCATTCACTATATCACGGGAACGGGATATGGACAGAAAGTAAGATGGAGATTAATAGTAATTGTGTATTCTATTTTAGAGCTGCTGAAAAGTGGGATGAAGTAGTGATACTAGAGGAGAGCCTTGGAAGACTTGAAAAGAAAACTGGGATTTGTTAAACTTTAATAATAATAATATATTTAGTGTTTTTATTTGCATTTACTACGCTAAAACATTGTACACACCTTCACTAACCTATGATTATAGTCCTAAATTGCATTATTACATCATAGTTCCAACTTCCACCCTTGCGATCACACCTTTTCGGCACCATAAAAATCGAATGAGTAATTTCGGAGAATTAGGAAAATTGAGCCTTGATCATAATACATGATTGCTAATACTTTAGTCGTGAGACATGCCCATGGTAATAAAATTATTTACTTTTAGCATCAAAAACCCCGAGAAAATTCCTTACTGCGTTACCTAAAATAAACACTTGATGTTATTTTTCATCCTTCCCCTTCGTCACTCGGCTCTTCATTCTTTACTATTATTCTTTCATTCTTTTACTCAGTATTTTTTCATTTCCCACACTGCATTTTTGAAACGCTCTCAAATATTCTTCTATACGTAATACTTGCTTGATCTCCTGGAACCTGGAATGAACGGGGAAAAAGACCCTCAAAAAGTCATGGACTTAGAAGTCCAAATCCACGAGTCCCTGTTAAACGGAATTGCCCAAAGAGTGCCCAAAGGACCCAAGCTCTGTCTCTTTGGAAGCGGAGGAGAAGGAGGTAGTGGACCTGGAGGAGACGGGGACGGCAATAATGGATCGTCCGTCGACTTGAAGGATGTCGGTGGTTTGACAGAGGAAATCAAGTAATATATACGAATTTACATTATTAGCATCCAACATGATCTACTTTTTTCATTTTTGTACATTTGTAAATTAAATCCAACGTATCTAACATAAATAATTACAATTTAATTATTTTGTAGTTTCTTAAAAAGATCAGTACTGTTCCCTCTGGCAAACAAGGAAGCCTTGGCTAAATGGGGATTTATTCCCCCGAAAGGTGAATATCAAAACACATCATTGTATTGGCAATTGACATTTAAAATTTGATTTGTTATTTCAAGGAATTATTTTCCATGGGAGTCCTGGAACAGGAAAAACCCTTTTGGCCAAGGCAATAGCGACGGAATTGTCTCAGAATATGAAAACCAAGGTCAAATTTATATACAGGCAAGTATAAGGAGCCCATTGGGTCAAACAAAACGACAACATTCTCTCATACATATCTCATACAATTTTATTAATGAACTCCTTTATTGATTTCAGAAAAGGAAGTGATTGTCACGGCAAATGGTTCGGAGAGTAAGTTTCGAAAATAAATCATAAATTGTGCTTATATTTAATATTGATGAACCTTCTCCTTCTGAAATAGATCGTCGAGCAATCTGCGACAAATATTCAAATATGCGGAAGAAAATAAACCCGCCCTGATATTTTTTGATGAGATTGATGGATTATGCCCGAGTCGGGAATCAAATGATCTCGGGAGCGAAGTATATTCCTCGGTAGTGACAACATTCCTAGGAATGATGGATGGCATAAAAAACGGTGAGGTGTTCGTCATAGGCGCCACGAATCGTCTTCAGGCATTGGATCCTGCACTCAGGCGCCCAGGTAAATTTTGCATATAATTGGCATCTACATTGTATAATTTATTTGCATTTATATTTACAAATATTTACATTAGGTACTGACTTTGATTTAAATTATTGTTAAATGTAGGTCGCTTTGACAAGGAGTTGAGATTTAATCCTCCTGATGCAGATGGGCGAAAGATAATTCTGCGAATCCACACAAAAAATTGGAAGACTAATAGCAAGCCATCTGAGACCCTTTTGGCGGAGATAGCAACTGCTACTTCTGGAGTCACTGGAGCTTATCTTGAAAATTTGTGTTCAGAAGCCTCCAATTGTGCTATTCAAAGATATAAGGTGGCCAATAACATAGATATGCTGACGGTTGAAGATCTGACTCAAATTGTCGTTGCACGCGAAGATTGGTAAAATAAATATGCAAGATGCGCCTATAGCTAAATATAATATTATGGCCACATTATGATTCTTCTATTACATTTAGGCTTCTAGCGTTGAGACAAATTGGGCGTCCGCAAACAAATTTGTTTGGGTCGGTGCTTTATGTTCCTCAAAGCGAACCGAAAGTTGAGCCATTACTCGCAGGGCAGGTTGAGGGCATCAAAACCAAAATACTCAATATGCAGCCATTTGACGAAGGCTTCAAAACCCTGAAAACGTTTCTGGTCTATGGTCTGAATTCCACTGCATCAACTTTCATCATTCCTCATGTCTTGAGCACCAAAGAATTTCAAAAAATCCGAACCTATCTAATGACTTTGGAAAGCGTTTCCCGGGATTTTTATTATGCAGTTGGAAGCATAATGAACCAAGTCCTGTCTTCTACGGATCCATGCATTTTGTACCTGCAAGACTGCAGTACACTTTTCAATGTTCTTTCCTTTAATGACCTGAAGTATAAAACTGCTTCACTGCAGTTTCTAATAAATAAATTGCGTTTGACCTCCGGTCGTCCTGTGATGATTTTGGGAACATCAGGATGTGCCGTTAGCTGCAAACATGAATATCTGTCTATTTGTATTATATTATGACAGATACAGTTTTGTAAAATGCTGTTAATTAATTATTTGGCTAATTGTTATATAAATATTATATGTATTTTAGCCCAACAATCTCCCTTCAGAAACTAAAGAGATATTTCGTGGCAGCTTGGACCTAACTTCGTCCTACAAAGTCAGATATCCCACGGAGGATGAACGAAGAATGTTTTTTAAGACCGGTTCTGCGTAGAAATGCCTATCAGGGAGGAGCTATTTCAGGTCAGGTGGATTCATTTTTCAAAAAAACACTGGAGACTTGTGTAAAAATCACGGAAAATGATGACATTGAGAACCTTGTGAAGCTACATAGTGACTTGTTCTTGACCGGGAGAAAATTCATGGGAGATGAATTATTGCCAAAACTGTATGATAACAATGTAAAATTATAAATATTCTCATGTACAACTATTATTTCCATCTATTCTATGCGTACTTTTGTTTGAAGAAGGAATACCGTAAATATTGTGCATGTGTCATCGTTTTTATTCATATTCTATTTAAATTAGTAGATTATACAATTCATCAGGTCGGAGATGATTTTGGTGCATATTTAAAATCAATATGGAACGTATTCTATTTGTGATTTGATCATCAAGTCATCTATGCATGCACCACAACGGAACGAGTCTATTTATGCATGGATATGTGGATAAAACGGATAAAACCAAAATCGCGTGACCGTATTTAATAAATATGTTGTCCTTTGACTTAGAATGAAAAGCTATGATGCAATAATTGTGCCTACGGTATAATATAGTTAACGATCCGTCATGATTTTGCGATGACATGGTTTGATGATTTGATACACTCACACAATATTTCATTTATACCGTGATCATTTCAAAGATTTTGCAACTTGACACATCAGTATAAAATTTTGTTTCCCTATAAAATATTAGATTGGCGTGTCTGTCACTGTCGCTATCTACATTTTTATTGTACTAAAATTATAGAACCGTTATGAAACAACAGAAAGAGCTATAATGGAATATATGAGCTTCCTGTTACGAAGCTCCAGTATTCATTCAACTATTTGCAATTATGCCAATTAACAGACCCTCTGTTTGTGTTAACATTGGCCTACTACTGTACCAGCTATTCCATAAAAATGAAATCTCAATGGACAAGCTGAATAATTTTATCCATTTATGTCAGAAAGACTTACGTGATAGATCTTAGTTAGCATTTTGGGATGGACATACAGATATAGCCTTAGTTTCTTACTCTAACCAAATTTCGCAAAAAATAATTGGTAGAAAGTGGTACAAAAAGGGGTGTTAGTTGAATCTGTAATTTTTTGATATAACTACTTTTCGTCAATATGTCGCCCTTTTATCTGTTAGCGAAGGAAGTAAAATGTGTCTTATTATTCCTTGCACTGGTCCCACTAACCTATGGACAACGTAAGATCTGTATTTCTTTTATTGTAGTTGTATGCCATTTTGCTGTCCTTAAAACTATACTGATTTTGCATTTATATAAATACATTTTTGAAATAAGTAGCTTCCTTCCGATTATTACTGACTGAAATCTTTCGCTTTTTTGTTTTTTCTATAGATACAGATAAATGCTTCTGATGGTCATTGTAGTATGTTATACCTGCTTGTAGTTGAAATAGTATACCAATATTTTTCAATGAAATTAACATTATAGGATCTTAATTCCTTTTGGCTCTTGGTTAGATATTTACTTTCCACTCACATTTTAGAATATGGGGAGAGTGGAATGTAAAATTGAAACTTTCTTGAATTTCTTCTGATTTGAAAAATTTGAGAACTTGTTTTTGAGAGTGATATTTTCTATGCATCATTATAAGTATCTAATATGTATACACAACAGAAAGAATAAATGCTTTAAAAAATAAAATAGTTTTCACTAAATATTCGATTTATGTTATTTGTAAAATATTGCAGCAAATATGGCTGGGATGCCCCAACCAGATCCAATGAAAACTTGCGTGAGTGTCCGCCTGCCGTGGCAGCCTGAACCGATGTATTTCTGCATAGGTAATTTACTGCCTGTCCACTGCTTTCAACGAAATAAGATCAATTGTAAGAAATACTGATTTTATCTGTAGAAAAGGAGAAATTTAAGTATAGAAGTCTATGCATGGGCCAGCATATGATGTCCAATAATTGTGGGGTGAATATGCGGGAAGATACACTTCTTGTTTCTACACCTTGGGATTGGTAAGAATTAAATTAAGCAAGCCTGTTTGTATTTATGGAGATATTTACTTAATCATTGTTGCATTGCTCCTTAATTTCTAATCTCTGTATCTTTTTAAACCCCTTTTCCAACAAACACATGTATTAAAGCTGTCCAATGGTGTCAACTCCGGGTAAGTAGACACAAAGACAAGTTTCATAAATCATATCTCTTTATATCAGCATTTTAATTTCTTTGTAAAATATTTTGTAATGTATTTCAGATCATTGTTTGAATGCTTGGTGTCCGCCAAAGCCAATGAACAGAGAATGTAGACTTCTTGATATGGACAACAGCATTTATGGAGATTGTTGTCAAAAGTATTTTTGCGAAGAAAATGCGAATCCCCAGGATTGCCATTTAAAGCAAGCACAGCCCGAATGTCATAGTCCACCAAAAGATAAAATGAATTGTGTTGGATTTTATGACATGTATGGATGTTGTACCAAATACCAATGCCAGGGAGGTAAGATCATTTTATTTTAGTTCTTCAAAGGGTATAGATATTATAGTAAATTAATTATAGTTACCTCCCATCGATTATTTACAAAACTACCTAACTTTATCATATAGGAAAAATAATTAAATATTTGCTAGCTTATAGGGTAAATAAATAATGTTATGTAGTTAAAACTGTTATATGTAGTCAATATCTGTGGATGAAGCGCAAAGTCTCATACATTCCGTTTATAAAATGGAAATTATGTGTAATTCTATGTTTAAAATGCGTCCTTCGAATTTTCTGACAAAGCTTCCTCTGTCCTTGATATGCAATTTTGCTTAGTATGTTGTTTTCACTTAGAAAACCTTGATGGTAATTTTTAGGAACCTTTAGCTGTACACGAGTCAAGGTATACTTTTCATAAGTGTCATGTCATAAAAATAGTAATTAACAGAATCATAATGTGCTCTAAATGCTAAGGTCAACTGCAAAAGTTTTAATTGGTGAATTAAACTGTTATAATTGTCGGTAATTCAATTTTTTAATGATTAAACTTTGTGTTGTGTGTTACAGAGGGAAAGCCTGGAATGTGTCCAATGGAAGCTCAGATGAAACATTTTAATGACAGGATGGCGAATGGGACAATGATGACACCAATGATGAATGTGATGAGAAGCGGTGACCATCAGCCTGCTTCTACTTCTACACTTTATCCTCGAGTTGTTCCACCTCCTAAAATGCCAACGCTGACTCGGACACAACAGCCGCCTCAAGCTGCGATGTCTATGTTTCCACAAGATATCTATTCTTATGGCACACCTCAGATGAAAACTATTCCTTGCATCAGTGACAATAATTGTCCAACTGGACAGAAATGTTGTTCCAGCGATATTAGCGTCTATGCAAATGGTGCTTACATGATGAGAAATCATCATCCGACTCATGGTTATTGTACAGAGCCAGTTATGATGTAAAACTCATCCAATAAACTCATATCATTAGTTTTGTACGGTAATGGCAGAAAATTTGTTGTATAATTTATTAGTTCAGATCAACTAATGAAGAGTACATGGAATGGATTGTAAACCAGCAATAGCAACATATTTAATTTCTTTGTACTTTTATTTACTTTCAGTGATACACTAAGCACAGATTTATTCATTTTGAAATGAACTATGTGTTTACACTGTTTTTAAACTAGCTGTCTAGATTCTTCCATACAATTAATCTATTCTTAATCATTTGCACTGTGGTAAATGTAAAGTTTATAAAAGATAAAAGTTCTCTATATTTTTGGTATTCACTTAGACGCATGCAATATTGAATTTAACTAGTAGGTAATGCAGCTGTGCTGTTTCCACTATTGTTGTAATCTTGCTGAGATGCAGTGGGATCTGGAGAAATACCTGGGACCATAGGATCCAAATCAGCAAAACCCGCAATCGCTTTCAATGTCTCGTCGATGTGTATCTGAAATCAAAACATTATTATTATATTAGGGGTATACAATTACCTTATTTTAATCACCATATTTGATATTATAATGTGGTTCGAGTTCAATTCATCGACATAACAGTTGAAACTTAATTTCTAATTGTGTTTTATACATTAAAAAATTGATTTGAGTACTTGTTTACTGGGTTAATGTTTTAATAAAAAGAAAGCAGAGAAAATAAACCTTAAATGCAGCGTTGGATCGCTTAACGAAATGAAAATCTTCGGTATGTTTTTTCTTTAAAGCATCGGCAGCATCCAAGTTCTTTTGCTTTAAGAGTTCCAGTCGATAGAAAACATCCTGTTTTCGTTCCAATGCTTCTTTGCGAGCTGCTCGAAGATTTTGTAATTTTTCAAGTTGGTTTTGTCTTTTCTGAATTTTTTGAAAGTGAAGAATTTGCCTATCTTTGAATGTTGGGATTTCATCGAGTTCTTGGACTTCTGTGTCCCATTGAAGTCCCATCTCACGAACCAACCCGTCTGAAAATAGCGTTTCCATTGCAGCAACAGTCATACTCTGCTCACTGCGTATTCTTAACAGAAGAAGTCCTCTCTCTGGAACATCCAGTGTCATTTGTCTGATCACTTCATCTGCATTGAAATTCATTTTAAACATTTTTGCTGCAAATCAAACATGTATCCTATAACCTCTTTGTCAAAGCTTATAGATTTACGAATTTACCAAAACACTGTTGAAAAACATCTCGACGAATTGGACAAAGTCCTTCAAGTCGACCCCTGTGTTTCAACATAGTTTGATCCAACTCATTTTGTAGCTTTTGAACCTCTTCACGCGACGTAGGGACATACGATACCTTTTCAACAAACGTGTACGTTAAACGAAACTCTTACTTTTCATGAATGTTTATACTTATCATAGGCCATTAGTTTGTGTTTTTATCGCATACTGTTTTCCGATAGTATCTTCCGTCTTCTTCATAGTATCCTGGTGCTATTATGGCGTTAAGTGTTCGCTCTTTCATCGGTTTACTGGCTAGAGCTTTCATGCAAATTCTGGAGTAAAGCTCGGTCATATCTGGTTTGACATTTGCTGCACGGCTGCGCATAGATTTAAACTTTGTCTAAAATGTTTAAACACCAATACGATTATGTCAATGATATCTCCAGTTCATTATTCTTATA
The DNA here is from genome assembly GCA_019776445.1 of Tomocerus maximus. Taxonomy (NCBI): domain Eukaryota; kingdom Metazoa; phylum Arthropoda; class Collembola; order Entomobryomorpha; family Tomoceridae; genus Tomocerus; species Tomocerus maximus. Next base: position 12,083 of record JABASH010000510.1, read on the forward strand.
AAAATACTTGTCTAAGTGGCTATTATGACTTCACTTTTCTATTGAAAATGAGTCATTATTAAGTCAATATATAATTGAAAAATCCAAAGACAAAGACTATTGAGAAATTAAAGGAACTTGGATATTTTTGCCTTTTTTCCATTTTACTCTAATTCTAATGTAAAGAAGTCATGGTCTATGGTTTAAGTAGGAGAATATCAAGCCTCTTCTTCAATTTCAAAGTTCCGAAATGCTGGAACTGTCTCGTCTGCAGTAGTTAAGTGGGAAATAACCAGAGATAAGGTAAAATTAGGTAGATCCTATTCCCCCACATCTCTGGGAATAACAGTTTTACCTGTTGAGCAGCGAGACCTTGTTTCATCTCTACTCCCGTGATGTTCTCAACATCAAACTTGAGCATCAACTTATTGAGTGACCGTTCGTAAAACATTTTGATGTAATTTGATTCGTTTACTCGGAAAGAATTTTATTAATTTGTATATGGATATGCAGACGTATAATGTTCTCAGTGATGACATGCAACTTGAGATACTGCAATCTACTATTCGCCGTAGTGTTTTGTAATAAAATATGTCACAACGTCACAAGGCTTGGCTGTCCTGTTCAGAATGTTTCTAACGCGTAGCTCCTCTACCTAAGATCATGATGACTCAAAAACTGATAATCGTCCGGGTGTTTTCATCCCATCTATTTGCTTCCAAGTTTCCATGACGTGACTACCTACTAGATCAAATTGATCCAGGAAATGGCAATAAATTCTCAATCCACAACATTTTTGAATGCATGCATGCCGTGATTGTGATCTGCCTGACTTACTATTACGAATGACATTAGGTTACTTACAAATGAGCTAAAATGAGAAGGAAATGGAAATTCGGTATGGAAGGTATATGGTACACGGTACACGTATCATTTAATTGGCTTATAAGTACATAGTGCCCTTCTAAATATCAAACGATTTTACTTCTAGCAAAGGACACAACACGTAAAGCTATAAATGTTATTCAACATAAAGGACTAATAACGTAGCTAATTTATATGAATAAAATTACTTACCAGTTTTACCACGCATCTAAGCTATAATAAGGTTGTAGTTGCGCTAGAGTTATTGTTATCGTTAATAGAATCTAAAAATCCGCAGGTCAAAGATCTTAAATGTAAATTCACATAAATACATTGCATTTCATATAGATATAAGTATTTATATCTGTACTCTGTACTATTCATTTTGCTATGTTGCAACGTTTTTCAGTTCTTAGTGTTCTTTTGCCATTACAATTTTCTAGCAATCAAAAACAGAATGGGAACTATTTATTTATTTACGATGCTATGACACATTATCGGGTGTATGGTAAATGACCATTTAGAGTTTACATGTAACTTAAATGTATTGTAGCTTAAATAATTTCAGGAAGTAGCCTTTGCAGATGACATTACACTAAACACCCTAATTCTTTTCGACAGATTACCAGCTACACACATGCAATAATAAGCTAAAATGATGCTAAATTCAATTGCAGCAACATTTATTCTCGACATGCAAGCATACACAAAATAGTTGTTGATCTCAATCACTCCTTTTCAGCAATTTGTATTTTGTGGATTACATACAACAATGGACTTTAATATGAATCTATAAATATTAGGTGCAAATTCATAACTGGATTTACTGTGGTCTACAATACTCCAGCTATTAGTCATTTTGGGAAAATAACCAACTTAGAGAAGCCTGGCTGCAGGAATTTACGTTCACCTAACTCACAACTTATATGCTGTTTTCAAAATGAAAATCCAGAAACAATGTCAACTTTTTGTTTTCTTCTATTTCGGATTGTTGCAAATCTACTTCCAACAAGCGTCAGCAGAAGGTGATATTGGAATTTCCAATTTGGGAATTATATAATTCATATTCAGAGAAATTAATTCACATTTTCTAATGGTACACTGCACTCAGACTAAAATCAGAAAACATTGTTACATTTCCGTCATAAAGGGGTTGAGGTTATAATTTCTATTTCTGTACAGATGCCATTATGTGCGGGACCTTAGAGGCTGACCCTGAGAAAACATGCGTTAGCATTAGACTACCGTGGCAGCTTAAGCCGATTTACTTCTGTACAGGTAGGTCAGTTGTGGATTTAAATTTTGACTGTATGCATTGTCATTGCGGAATTTGAAAATATTACAGAAAAGGATAAGTTCAAGTACAGGAAACAAAACTCACTGTATGGAAATCTGAATATACATCATTGTGGAAACGATCACAATGAAAAGAATTTGTTGGTGGCCACCCCTTGGGATAATTGTCCACTGTCTTCTGTACCAGGTACTTGCAAACTTATATACAACTTAATTACTGTACATGAAATTGAACACATTTAACTGGTAATTATAATTTCTAGTTGATTTTATTAAAACTGTCTATTAATAATTGCTTCAGATCCTTGTGTGGACACACAATGTCCTTCTAAGCCATTTAATAGAACGTGTTCAGTAATGCCACCACCTGAAGATGAGCGAATGGAATGTTGTGGCAAATATTTCTGCGAAAACGGAAAACAGGAAGATTGCAAGTTTAAAATTTTGGAGCCTGAATGTAACAGGCCAAAGGATAAAGTTAACTGTTCAGTGTTCATTGACCCTCATGGTTGCTGTCCAAAATATCAATGTGAAGGAGGTTCGCTTCAATTCAATAAGTTTTACGGAGATTTTCTACTATTTTGAATTACTACATATACTTTTTTCCAATACTTATTTTTACAGATGGAAAACCAGGGGTATGTCCTTCGGCATCCAAAAACCATACAGGCTACTATGTTTCACATCATAATGGTCGTTACGCTTCTAGTAGGCAACACAAAATGCAAATATTAGGAATCCCAGCAGTTCCAGAAGATAATGTAGAAACATACTCTGAGGATATGGATTCCTCCAGTACACCAACAACGTTAACAGAAGCCGGTGAGGCTACTTCTCCATCTCCAAAAGAAGACCCAGCTACAGCTGCGTCGTCACAACTTAGCATATATCCCCACCCTTATCGAGGAATGTCTAAATATATGTATGGAGATACTGCAACATCCTGTGTTGGAGATTATAATTGTCCAGGAACTATGAAATGTTGTTCCAGGTATAGTAGATATGAGGAATTTAGAACTGGGAACCAGATGCAGGCTGTTTCTGGCTACTGTGCTGAACCTCTTGCAGAATAAAGATCATCTGCAAATTTAAACCTTTCGTACTTGATCGCCAATAAAAAATGGTTAAAACTATTGTAATAGACAAATTATGGCTATAAAATGGTTTTTATTTAGATTTTCCCGTATAAGTATCATTTGTATATTCAGTACACAAAACTTTGATAAAATTGAAACTAGGTCATAAACACAGGGTTACGGCTCGAAGAAAGGAACAGGGTAAGTAGTACAACAAAATCAAATTAACATAATTTACGATTATCTGCACAACTACAACTTCAAGGTACAGAGTCAACTTAAAAAAGTTACAATTAAATCCTACAAGAAATTGCATTTTGTGCGCGTATGTCATATAACATCCCTTATACGTATTTACAGAATGTACAAAATAATGTTTTTCACAAAATATTCAGTTAAATTTATAAGAAAAAGTAATACCCTTGTGTGATGTAAAATAAAATTCATTAAGTTAAGTCTACATTAATCAAAAACAGTAAATAACTGATCTCATCAATGTGTTAATCCTGCATCCTTAGCCATACTGTAGAAAATAGAACTTTTCTTTTTGAGCAGCTCTTCTGGACTGTCGAACTCCCTTATTTCTCCTTTGTCCAAAACGATTATTCTAATCATTCAAAGAAGTGATTTATGAATATATCAACTTGGTTACATTAAGCACTCACGAGACATGCATAAAATAAGTCATTGTTACCTAGTAGAATCCATAATTGTGTTAAGTCGGTGAGCGATAGTAATGATAGTGGAATCTTTGAATTCCCTTCGAATGGTTTCTTGTATCAAATCGTCTGTTTCCAAATCCACAGCTGCAGTTGCTTCATCTAGAACAAGGATTTTCGTTTTACGAAGTAATGCTCTTGCTAAACAAACCAATTGCCGCTGTCCAACACTGAAAATAGTTAATTACAGAATATTTTTGGGCTTTTATACTCAAGAAGTCAAGAATTTATACCATAAGTAATTAGTAAATGCCCACGAGATTATTAATTTATATTGTACCTAAGATTTTCTCCTCCTTCCGAAATTTCATGTTCCAAACCTGCAGACAGCCCTTGGACAAACGTTTTAAGATGACCTAACTCTAAGGCACGCCATACCTCTGCATCAGAGTGTGTTACAAATGGATCTAAGTTTAGTCTTAATGTTCCAGAAAATAAGACGGGGTCCTGAGATTTACATTACAAACAGCATTAAATGTCAAGTTTAATCAACATGAAGAAGTCTTTTACGCTTAAATAGGAATTACAACTTTCATATTGTAGCACAAAATATTACCTGTGGAATGATAGTAATACGGCTTCTGACATCATGAAGACCCAATTTAGAAATATTTTGTCCATCAATGGTAATGGATCCTCCAGCAGCTTCGACAATACGGAATAGTCCTAATGTCATCGATGATTTTCCAGCACCCGTTCTTCCAACAATACCAATCTAGAATCACAAATTATGATTTTATTATCTGACCTCAACTTTACCATAAAAGATTGTCTATTCATTCTACGCTATATTCAGAAACTCACTTTTTCTCCAGGTTCAATTTTGCAAGTTACATCTCTCAAAACTAAATCCAATCCTGGTCTGTAACGAGTTTGGTAGTGGTCGAATACAACTGCACCTTTTTCAGGCCAATATTTTGTTGGTTTTCGCTGTTCATTTTGCCATGGGGCTTCCTGTGATAAAATCATACAAAATTAAGATGGCAGAATAAGTAATATGTATAAGTTATCAAAGTAAAATTACCTGAGGAGCTTCTCCGTATTCTTTTAATCTTTCTACAGCAACAATATTCGTTTCAACATCAGATGTCCATCTCACAAGCATATTAAGGGCAATTGTTATCTGAAGTGCATATGACACAGAAAGACCAACCATTCCGGGATCCAATGTCTCTCTTCCTAGAACAGCGAACAACGCTGCGAAAAATATAATTGAATTTCCTACAGTTTCCAAACGCACAGCAAGCCATCTAAACGGAAGCAAAAAGTAAAAATCATAAATTAAATTGCAATTATGACGATGGCTTTTGTTTCACTATCCTCGTTTCTTTTTACCTATTGGATGTAACAGCAGGGAAATAAGCTATTTGATTGTGATCGACTTTAGCTTCTGATTCAAGAATAAATCGATCCTGCTGGCCATATGCTCGGATTGTGGAGCTTCCGGTAATTGTTTCTCCAAAATGAGAATAAATTGGTGACCTTGTGACGGACTCTAGCCTCTTCAGTTGCCGGGAGGTGGCAACATAAAACCTCTACTCAAAAAATTATAAATAATTAGTATTCATTCCCAAAAATTATTTACAACAGAAATAACGAAGTAAATATTTTACCTGGATAAAATAGTAGAAGACACTAATAGGAATGACTACAGCAATAAAAATCGGAGTACTGTAGCTAATGATCACTAGTGTTGACAAAACCTACATATATAAATAACAGATCCAATGTATTTATATATTATGAACTTTAGCAAGTAATAATTAACAACTTATGTTTTTCTTCACCTGAAAGAATGAGTTCAGCCACAGTCGAATATTAAATGGTAAGGTATTATCTAAGCAAAATTTCCAATCATTAGTTTGAATTTCAATATCAATAGACAATATTAATATTTTCTAACCGAGAAACCTTACCTGCGGTATCTACATCTTTGGCAAATCTGTTTACTATTCTTCCTGCAAACAAAGTAAAAAATCAATGTTAGCTCGATAATACAGTAATGCAGCAGTAATCCTACCACAATTTTTACGCATTCTCAAGTGATTTTACCACAATCTAAACTTACTTGTACATTGCTGACTAATTACAATATTTAATGGGATACTTATGCATTATATCTTTGAAAATTCATTGAATGGTAAAAATGAGTTACCCACCCACAGGCGTTGTGTCAAAGAACCTAAAATAGTTAAAAATAGTTATCAGTAAGCTTTAGTAACTTTATTATTATTATTACTATTAGTAAGGACCTATATAATAATTTTACCTACCACATTGGGGCTTTTAAAATCCGGGCCAACATTTTTTCATGCAATACTGCAGCAGATTTCAAAGTTCCAAGGGCCATAACTATAGTAGCCACAAGAATGGATATAGCTTGGAAAAAGCCAAACGCTCCGTACACACCCAAGTACATGTCTCTCTTAGATGCATCTTGTGTTCCATTGACGATGGGCTCGTTTGCCCATACAGACAGCCACATGTTGGATCCAACAGAAAATACTATAAAACAAATTATATTTGTAACACATTTAAGAAGACCAAAAAATTTCTATGAAATTTTAAGTGCGAATTACCTTGAAATATGAAATACAACATGAATGTGGTTAAACTTAAGCCCCACCCCGCAGCTCTGAAATAGTCCATGTATACAGCCATTTTAACACTCTCTGTTTCTGTTTTTTCTACTTCAATCAATTTATTGGTTTCAATAATACTTTCGGTTTTGCTAGAGCGTCTTGAAGTGGTAGAAGATAATCTTCGTCGTCCCTAGAGAATTCAGAATGATAATTGTAATTTGCTCCATAGCAGTTATATTACACACCTGACCCAGAAAATTAAATTTACAGAAGTTGGGGATTCCATGCGAACACTTCTTTTGAGAGCATCCACTCCTTCGCTTTCCGAGGCGGTTGCTTCTGATTTTCTTCGTTTACGAATCTGCTCTAAAGATCCCACAACTTGCTCTAGATTTTGCAGAACAGCTTCATCTTCAATTTCTTCAATATCCTCTTCGGATGTAATACGTTCTCTTAGAAATTCAGCGAAGGCCCCTTTTTTATCCAGTAGCTCTTGATAAGTGCCTTCAAGGAAATTAAATATTAAATAAAGAATTTAATTGACATAGATCAATAAATTACACAAGAGGACTTACCAATTTCACTGATTTCGCCGTCCTTCATCACAATGATATTGTCCATATGAGGTAAATATGTAATTCCATGGGTCACAAGGACACGAGTTTTCCTCTTTAACATTCCCTTCGGTCCTATCACCTTTTCAAAAATGTGTTTTCCAACGTGCGAATCAACTGCACTGAGAACGTCATCTAAAAGGTAAACATCTGCGTTGTTATAAGCCGATCTTGCTAAACTGACACGTTGTTTTTGTCCTCCAGAGAGATTGATTCCCTAAGTACAAAAGTTAAATTCAGACTTTTCTTTTCCTCATTCTTTCCGTTCATTGTCATATTAAAATAACCTTTTCGCCAATTTCCGTTTTATCTCCTGCAGGTAAAATTTCTATGTCAGGTTTCAGAGCACAAGCATCCACCACTTTATCGTACTTATGAGAATCGTACTGTTTGCCGAATAAAATATTGTCTCTGAGTGATGCTGTTATATTTTAGAAATTAATAGTAAAAATTAATAATTATAATTAATTAACCAGAAATCGCTGGTTAGACAATGACTTCTTGGAAAATTTACGTAACCCGCGAAAACCCTAAAAACCGAAAACACTCACCGTTTTGAATCCACGCCTGCTGGGCCACATAACCGATCGAACCCTTCAATTTCCATTACAATTAGAAAAACTTCTGGAAAGTATATATTACAAATTATGCCATAAAACATGCATATATGACATATAATACCTTTGTGTTTACTCTGCCATTTGTCTTTTCAAGTTCCCCTAGCATAGCATTAAGCAATGACGACTTTCCGGAGCCTACCACCCCAACAATTGCAACCAGGGATCCTTCCTTGACTTTCAAATTTATATTCTTAAGTACTGTTGTCTCTGCTTCCCAGGCAAAACATCCGTTTTCGATTACAATCGGGTCGTCTGTAAAAATGGAAATTCAGAAATTAATATTTTCCAATGTATTTTCTTCAGCATCATTATTTACTGCATTTACAAATAACTCATCATTACTTTCTGAAGGATCATGCGATACAGAGTCTGGATCGATTTCTTCATTATTCATGTATTTGTTGAGTCTGTTAATACTGACCACTGCCTAATAGATAGATGAATCTCATTAGGAAAATGAAAACTGAAGTGCAATACATGTTATAAAATAAATTTCATAATTTACTCACTTGAACCATGAACACGATAATCATAGGCTGAAAATCATAATAAATATTAAATAAAGAATTTAATTGACATAAATCAGAGCAATTATATATGAGAACTTACCAAAAATGTTAGAGGCAAGCTCATAATATTGAATAGGGAAAGCGCAACAAAGGCCTTTTGTGCATCGAGGACATTGTTCTCGTCGCTAAGAACGTATGCTGCAAATGATGAAATCGCTACCTAATATATTTATTAACAACTGATTAGTTTTAAATACACTTCTAACACAATCTGCAAATATGCTTTCCTAGAAATAATGGAGAAACAATCATATTGAAAGAGGTTTACCTACCAAGAAAGGGGCACATTGCCAAAGGAAGTTGGTTACAGCTATTAAAGACAAAATGTGATTATAGATGACTAGTAAAAGCCGTTATCAGGTAAATTATAATAGATTTGTAATTTGTAATCTAACCAGTTAGATAAGCAGATTCCTTTAAAACTTTCATTTCCCTTTCTCGTATTTTTAAAATTTGACTTTCAAAGGAAGGTTCCCAGGCGTATAATTTTAAAACCTATAATATTTAGCCATGTTAAATGTGGGGAGTCAATTTCAATAAATATAGTCCTATGCATTTCAAGGTTATAATGGGTGTAAATTTTTATTGATACAATTACTACAAATTACCTTGATTCCGGAAAGAATTTCGTTCATTAACTTTACACGAGAATCTTTGTTTTTCATTTGAACTTGCTGTAACTTCTTTGCAATATTAGCAATAATGGCATTAGCTGGAAGCAGCAACACCATCACAACTAAACCAGCCAAGGACGATGGTCCTAAAAGTTTATGATTCGGATTTAAAAAAAATATTTAATGTTCTTGGACTGTGTGTCAATAATTTTCACAAAAATTAAATACAAACCTAAAATTCCCCACAGGAAATACAAAGCAACTGCAATTTGTAAAGGACATGACCAGACCATGTTAACGAATGGAATTAAATCCATGATTCTTTGGACATCAGCACTCATGAGATTTACAATCTCTCCAACAGTTGATTCTAGAAAACACATGGATACATTATGCATTTTAATATCAAAAAATAGTTGATTTAAAATGATCATGGTCTTATTTTCTACCTCGTTTAGCTGCATTAGACATTAGAAGGGCTTTCCTGCAAAACAATAAAACATTTCCGTCATTACACAAATTACACCTGTATTAGGCTACAGTAAAATAATATTTATTTTAATTAAGAATACCTGTAGACGGCACTGACTAACACACTTCTTACTCTCATTCCAGTCATATACATTCTATGTGAGTATTGAGCCATAATTAAAGTCTGGACAAATGCACTTATGAACATCAACGCAGCGTATAGAAGTCCTTTCCAGAATTGTTGTCCTCCTTCATTGACATAGCCGATGAGGAGACTGAATTACATATATTCAAATTATTTTATTATTAGAAATAATACAAAAAGATGACAATAATTTTATTATCACTCACTTTAGAATCTGAGGAGACGCAAACGCAAGCATATCCGGGATTATTTTCAGAGCAGAGCCAAAGAAAAAAGTTCCACCAAAGGATTTGATCAAAGCGGGTACAATACTTGTGTATTCTTTCTCAGTCTTTGGACCACCTTTAATTCGCTTGAACTTTACATCCACAGAACCATTGGATTTTCCGAATGACATCGAACTTTCTTTTCTGTAGAACAATAAAGAACAATTTTTAATGAAAAATCTATTAGTAAAAGAAATGATTTGAAAGATTACTTCATGGATTTGTTGGCCGCTTTATTTAGGTCTTGACTCCAATACTTATCAAAAATTGGAATCAAAACTCTGGAACGATCTTCAGTATTCAAGTCCCACAAGTCAGAATACTCCAATGGTTTTTTGTATCCTTTCATAGCCATGCTACCATACCAGTGGAAAAGGATTCGATTAATGTAAGACGACGAATCTTCTGGACACGGTCTCTAAAAATCAAACCAAACAAGTGAAAACCATTGGATTTGCCAATTTCTTGTGGACAAATTGCATTAATATTGCAATGTAAATATTTACTTCGACAATTCTGGTATCTTGCTGATATGTTGGTTTCACGTCTGCCCAACAATGAAGAAAAAACAATGCGACTGTTATTGGAAAATAGATTATTTCAACTACATATGGAAGAACATCTTTCTGAGTCTGCAAAATAAGTGAAAATTGGCATTTGTTAAAAATTACAATTATATCAAAAGTATTAAAAGTGAAGGCGAAAGTTATTGATTACATCATTATTCCGGGCCATTATCGATGTCCGATATTTAATTGCTTCAGTAGCAACCAGTAGAAATGAAAAGACAAATTGAACACCAGACGAACGTACTCCTCTTCGTTTTGAAAAAAGTAGAAGAAAAATTGCTAAAGCCTGTTAAAAATTAATAACGACCATTGTAGTATTGTTTTCGGCTCTGTGTTATTCGGATGATATTAGATGTAAAAGTTAATGGAGAGGTCGAATTTACATATGCACAGGTCTTAATGAGTGGTGTGTAGATTTCCACGGGGTATATAACTGTTTCATTGACTCCATCAGAACTTCCGGATGTTAAGGCTTTGTATAAAAGAGCTAAATCCAAGGCTGCTAATGTAGTAAACATTATTATCTTTGTTACATTAAGGGAACTCCAAGGAACATTTCGAGCATGAGAATTCACTGAGTAGTAAATATCCATTCCGGCAAATAACAGGAGGAATCCACCTGGAATCCATGCTAGAACGGTATTTTCAAAACACGGAGTGAAGTCTGGATTTTCTGTATTATTCCACGTAAGTTCCACGTCCTAATTGAAATGTAAATTATTAATTCGGAGGCGATAAACCAGGATTTAAATACATTATATACTGGCCAGGCCCCTAAATATTTCATTTAATAATAGTCCACCAGTCTCAAAATGATTTTCCAAGATTACCCAAAACGTGGATCCACAGAAATCATCCATCCTGTACCGTCCGCAGGGTATCTTTTGTCATAAAACCACAAAATCATGGATTACATAATAATTCATTATAACTATTAATTTAATACTCAACATATGACACATCATGACACATGAACACGTATGAACTGAAATGACTGAAAAATGACGAACATACCAAAATGTATCACGTTTTCAATTTTTTCGTTGTAACCACAGCCATGTAGTTAAAACTGTAGCAGAGTTTATTCCTTCGGATCACAAACAAAATTTTGATAAATAATATTTGTCAAACACGGTAAGTTAGAGCTAAATACTAAAATGGCTTAAATCTCGTAATGTGAAATTGTTTGCAGAATAAACTCATCAAATAATAGAGTAAATGGCTTAGGCTATACGAGCACTTAAAATGGCACAGCTCGGCTCGCGTAGATACTTAATTTGTAAGTGCAATGGAATACCTAGGTTAAGTGGATTATCTACAATGTCTTTCTATTATTCTGTATGATAGTATTTACCATTGTACTTTTGGTATTATCACATTTGTACAGTTTTTTGTTCGTTTAATTTAGTTCAGTAAATACAAGCAATAAATCTTATAGTAGGTAAACCAAAGTATCATGGAGTGCACACATTAACAGATATCAGTGTGTCTATTCATATGCACTATGATAACACATCAAATGTGATACCTTATCTTGTATACTGTATACTCCCTGAGTATTTATTATTTCAGGAGAATTTTCTTTACACAATCGCAGTCTCGTGATTTAAAATTTATTCTGTTTTCAACGGGATCAACTAACTGCAATGTACGCGTACGGTACGACGGTCATCCTTGTCAACTGCAACAGATTCTGACCTTATTTGTCATTCGATGATAACTATTCTCATACCAAAGAATAATCAATTTCTGGTTGAATTTGCATTGTTTATTGATAAAATTACTTGTAACAACTAGACCATCATTCGCTCCTATGCAGTATCTAAAACTGTCACTGTAATTGAAATACTGAGCAATGTTAAGATAACATAATTCCAAATAGATAAAAAATGCTAAATACGCATGGTTATATTAACTATACCGATGATATAGAGAGACCTATGTATTGTATTAATTTGTATTCCTATTTTAGTTGGTAATTGATCAAATACATTTATTAAATCCTACAGATAGAAGAATATAATACCAATGACAGATGCTCCCACACTAGAAGAAAATTGCCAAAAATCACAATTTAGTGCAATTAAATAATCCACAGTTTCACAACTTGAGATAAAAATGTCACGTATATTAGAAAGAAAACTGTTTAAAGCCAAATATTCGTGTAAATGAAGTATATCGAAGCATATGTAACTGAGAACTAGGAATTCAGAATGAGAGTACCCACATGAATAATGATGCCATGAAGATGTACAGAATGCCTTTTAACTCATGATCAATGATTAGGGGCTATTTAAATTGTTTTCAGTTAAATTAGTCCTTATCATCCTCTGTCAATTTTGTTTACCTGTTATCGTTCGGTCAAACAGATAAACATGAAAGTACATCATGTAATGTAATGTATAGAAAAATAATTTCTATTCATACCTTTTCCAACAAAACATTATCCTGAACTAGCACTATCTCGACAAATCTATATAAACTCTACTTTTATTTATTGTTTCAGAGTTCACCCGCTTTACATACAGTTAATAAATGTAGGAATTTATAACTTATCTTTATAGTGTATCATAGAGGAAGGAATTACCTTAATTTAATCTACTCGAGAATCTTTTGAAAGATGATTTCAGATAAAGGCATGATAAAAGCAATATTTGAGGAATGTTTCAAAGCAATATTACTTGAAAATTTGAAAAGATCAATTTCATGAACAAGTTGCCATTAAAACTAGAAATTAAATTACCTTGTTTCCTTTGGTGTACGGTGTACAATGTGATGTTAACTAAACTTTGAAGAAAATTTTATGTAATTCTTATTGCTACAAGTAGATTAGGTACTATTTGACTTAGATTCTATGTGCGTAAGAACAAGAGAGTGTTACTTAAGTGTAAAAATATCAAAACGTTGTCATATGTAATATGCAATTAACTAATTTGTTGTTTCTCTGGTCATTCTTTACGTTTCCGAGCTTTTGCGGTTGATTACTAATGCTACCTAATGACTAATTTCTAAGCCAGAGCCTAACTTACGTAGACGTTCCAAATCCCTATTTCTTTTATTACTTATTACTTAATATTTATTCATGGAAAACAAAGGAAAAGCTACACAAACTAACTAAAACTGCCAAAATGCACGTTCTCTTCGTTGACAAGATCAATATAATACGACAATCGAATATTCCCGGAATAGTGCCCATATAGTGCCTACTATCTCACTTACCACTCCAATGCAATCCAAAGTTGCAACTTGCAACTCTACATTTCTGAACACAAGTAGGTAGTAATTTGCCGGCTCAGCGTTCGTATACAGCAGGAGGAAAAATGGTAAAAAATGCAATGCAAAACGTTCTTGATTGTTAAAGGTGATAAAAAGAATACATAATAAAGCTGTCAGTAGGGATGTTGATTTGGTTCTTCTTCAACTCAAGGTAATAAATGAATAATATTATTTTGTGTCCGAATGCTAAACAAGGAGATGAAATGTCTTAAGCAAATCCTACCTACCTACCTACCAAAGAGAAAAGGCAAAAGATGTGAAAAGGTGGACATCAGTAACCACAGTGTACACAAAACATAAATATCATGCGTGTTCCAGGATTTTTTTGGATCCTTCTGACTTGCTTTGTCTGTTAGCAAGAAGAAGTCTCAGACACATTTAATGTAACTATATGGTCTATACTAATTGTCTTTCTTGGCCATTGTAAACCTACAGACACAGATGTAATGCATTGTAAGATCTTCTATGGTAGAAGATAACGTATAACAAATAATGACTATAGAGAATGTCTATATGTATCTCTCGATGAAGTCCATCTTAGAAGCATTTCTATTAGATTGACAAACAAAGTATATTTATGAATAGAAGGAGAATTTCGTTGGTAGAAATTGTATATTCTGTGCTGCTGCTGATACTATGATAACGTTGCATGCAAATATATAATTACTGTAATTACTACCTATACAATATTCTACACACACACTTAACACAAGTTACATATGAAATACGTAGGTACATTAGCAATATAATATAGATCAAGCTAGTTTCAATAGTTTCAGTCTGTATCATCATCATAACCTTCTAACTCGATTTAGAAAAACATTTTGACCATGAAAAGGAAATAGCACTACCTATTATGTATGAAACATAGGTAAGCAATCTACACTCAGATAATTTTGTGGTATGTTTTCATAGTCCCTACAACTACTGTCATTTCTGTGCCTTTTAGACAGAACCCCCATGACAAAATGACATAACAGCCTGGTTGTTTTTATATTGATGTTTATTCAACTAAATGGAAAACTTTGTTTCCTCTAAAAACCAAATAGGGAAATGGATTGCCATACTTAAGTCATTATGTTACATTTTTATGCCATTTTACCAAGTAGTGCAAAATGCAAAACAACTGTCAAAATATAGTTAGTAAAGTGTCAGTGACAGGAGGAAGAACGGTGAACATACTCTTGGAATATCAATGAAAGATAAATAAAAGCACGAGTCTCATGTTTATTACGATATAATATTTTTATGTAATAAATGGTTAATATTCACCACTAAGTTTCAATTTTAACTTAGTAGCTTCTAATAATAGTAACCTTGAGAGGACAAGATTATTGAACATCAAAAAATGTGGTGGATCCTATCATCAGCTTTACAGTTTCTTTTCATTAATTACTCATTTTTGCTAGAGTGTTTTTAAATTGAACAATGCAAGTGATGACATTAAGCAATACAATAGCACTAAGCTAACATAGAACTAGATAGTAAAAAGTGATTTCGTAATGTTGTTAGGCTTCGTTAATAAATGTGCATGGTTTTACTTACCTTAGTATTTCTATCCTAAATTGATAGAACTAGACTTTAACTGTGTATAGCATATCGCACTGTGTATAGCATATCGCAGAGGAAATAAATCTACCTGATATAGTATTATGTAGAACATAATATTATTTAGCATGCAACAAATTGAAATTTGGAAGCTAAATATAACTTTTTGTCCAATATAATTTGTGATGTATCCATTATAGCCACATTATAAGTAACTATAGTCAGAATTAGAAATTATCCATAATGGTAGCAGTATTTTTAACATGCTAAGCACATTACTATGCAAACCCGGGAGTAAACGGGTTTGAAAACCGGGTGAAAACCCAGGTTTTGAAAAGTGGTCCGGGTTTGCATGCTTTCCTACATATCTACACAGTGAATTTTGTCAACATATTGTTATAACTATTCTTTATCAATTAAACCGAAATAGTACTGCATAGCAGAATAATATGTAAATGATTTTCAATATGAAATTGTATAAACTTGAGGGTATTTACTCACTGAGTTGGCAATACAGTAGATAACATTGTAATAGAGGCTATTTTTGTCTACACTGGCACTTCAAGGACAATTTTTTATTCCTTTGCAGAATTGAGTTGCTCATCTCAAGATTAAGATTTGGACTCATAATGGATATTTGAATGACAGAATGACAAGACATTTTACTAGGCCCTCTTCAAATTGTTAAGAGATTTGTGGTGTCTGTGCTCATATGTAACAATAAATAATTGCCATTCAGAGAGTGTGGTTAGCAGAGCATTGCCTAGTTGTGTAATTTTGGTTAGTGGGGCATTTAAGTGATGTCAACGTAATATTGAGCATTGGTTCTTCGACACAGCCTCAGCAAATAATATTTAGGTAACAAGGAATACGAGGAATTATATACATTTGACATTTGGTGTAGCTTAAAGTATAGGTTGGCGAACCTTCGTGTTTAGGGATAGGGACATGATTTCAACTGATGATTGTCTTTGCATGGTGACTTAGCTCGTAGGATAGGATAACATGTCAAAAATATTATTGCTATTACTAATTAGTACAGTAATTCTAAATGTTTTTGCAATATTTTCACAGAATAAAATGCAATAATTCAAGCGGTACTGTGAAATATTTCTCAAAAATTCATTTATTGGAGATTGTGTATCAACATCAACAATTAATTAATGTAAAGACTGCCTAGACGTTAGTATTATTATATTGTCGTTATTTACGATTTCATTGAGTTCATTGACTACATGCAGATATAACATATTTATATGAGCCGATGTATTTTTTAATATAAGTCAATCTCATGCGTAATTGCGTAATCATATAAGTACAAGTTTCCAAAAATCTGAATTAATGATTGCAAAGTAACATTTTTTAGAATAAATGGGCTGTACTGCTAAAATGAAAAGTATGAGAAGACTGTAGCAGAGAAGACAAACTAGAAATGGGTGTACTATATCATTGGTGAATTTATTACTAGCTTTGTTTTAGATATTATGTTACAATTAAAAAAGATTTGAAGGCCTAATCCATTTGGCCTTGTCAAAATTGATTTACAAACTCTGTTTTTTGGATTCCAAGTTTTCTGAAATATAATTTTTAATTAAGCATAATGTGGTAATAAATACTCGACGTAGTTTTTTAAGGATATTCCGGTGGGTTTGCTATTAAAGGCCTGAAAATTTTTGAATTTATCTTTTGTATCAAATTTCTATGTTTAGAATCATAGGTAATGGTTTCACTGTACTGATTTGATTTTGAAATTCTCCGTAAAAACTATGCCAGTATTATTAGGATTGTAATGCTATTCTATTGTACCCCATGATTTGTTAAAAACTTATTTCAGAAACACCTAAAACTTAAAAACAGAGTTCATTAATTTTAACTTGACCAAATTGATTGTGCCTGCAAGTCTAAATTGACTGTAACAGGTGTATAAGTAGTATTTGTAAATACATGGGACGTTCACCGTTTACTGAAAACATACATACATACAGAATTCAGATATATATTTGTATTTGAAGCAGCAGTAATGAAATGATTCTGACTATAACAATTTGGCAGTAAGCATTGCCAAAATGGAAGACACCGCCATGAAAACATGGTTAGCCTGGAAGGTAAATCCTGAGTTGCATTTGTCTGTTGTGCAAGAGCAAACTCTTTGTCTGCCTCCGAAACCACCTCGGTAGTAACATTCGTTATCGTATTTCGATGAAATGTGTCCACATTTACGCACGATACGCTCTGTTGCAGTATCTATCAGCAAAATAAAGGATTATTTAGTCATTATATAACTTCCGCCATTATCAAATACAATATTGGCATTTTATATGCTTGAGGTATTATGGACTTACTGTTGTTTACTTGGAAATCAATCCATGTAACAATTTTCCTGCATATTACAAAGGTAGATCCATGAACAGAGCCTTAAAGAAACAACATTCAGGATAATCACGCAATAATTAACATAATCGTTTAAAAATGCTAATTAAAAACTGACAAATATTTACCTTCAGCTTCAGTAACCTCTGCGCAGTCTTTGGTATATTTATCTACTTCAGTATCGCCTCCGTGGCCACTAAAATACAAAATAATTTTTCATTTTTATGTTCAATAAATGACGATATTTTTAATGTTCTGAATCTCACCATCCAGTGTGTTTCACGTTGTCGCAAATCACACATTTCAATGGGTAAACTGCAAAAGAAAAACAGAAATCATTTTTATTACATTTTACTTTTGAAGTCCAATGAATACATTAGTTAATTTTCTCCGACTGCCTCCAGCCCCACCCCATTTTTTATGTTTACTGAATATCTATCATTTTCTCCTAACATTGGGAAAACTTGCATATCAGTTCACTTAAAAGCGTTATTAAATAGCCTTAATTATCTGTAAGTTGTAATAGTAGGATATGCAAAAAAATTAGCGTATCACATATATCAAGGATATAAATAAATAAATATAAGTATAAGATAATAAGATGCATATAGTAATTTCCCTAATATCTCTAATCTTTTCAAAGATGACCCCCACGTTTCATTCTCGGAATTAAAGGCCATGAGATCATGCCTAGGAGAACCAAAATTTTCCATTCCCTTATCCAATTTTTTGTTGTCCATTGAACAATTACTAACTTTTTGTATCACATTTGATATAAATAAAGTTCTTTGATTATTTACGAACTGTTATCTCTATCCTCCTTCAGATTCACTTTGTAAACGGTCCATTATTGATTTTTAGTAGTTTCAGTTGAGTTACTACAAAAGAAAACATGAATATAACAAAGTGTGTCTATAACAAAGTGTGTCTATTTTTTATACGTACTCTTCAATACTTTTAGTTTGTGATCAAATTATTATTTCAAAGACTGGAGAATTCTTTTCGGAAATCTCAGCTCCAAATTACATTGAGATAACTTTTTGTGCTACATAAACATCATGGTAGAACGAGGTGACTTTGATAAGGACGTGAACTTGATATACAAACACAAATAGTGAAGAATGTGTATATCTATTATATTAAGAATAATATAGCCCTAGTATGTCCGGCTATGAGAACACCTTTTCCAAGTACACAGCAATATTATGGGCAATTACGGATGTTCATGGGTATTGATTATTGATCGTCCGATATATTTCACCTTGATTACTCACGGTGTACTGCTTATTACTTTTTCAAGACCATTCCAAGCCCACTAATAAACTTTTTGCTCTAATTATATTTGGAAATTATGTCATTCTGAATTTACAGTCACACACCTACCTAAGACCTCTAAGACATAATAAACGACTTATCTAATCTGCTTGTTTGTTTTGTGTGTATTTCATATGCTAAATAACACAAGACAAAAACATGCTAAAAATAGAAAAACATAAAATAATTCTATTATTACCCCTTGTGCACTAATTACCACATTGAAGTTCCATTTTTATATTTCTATATCTGGGTATCTGAGATATTTATAAATGATAAACACGATATTATATCGTCAATTTATGGTAACTGCCTTGGGTTATTCATTTCTCTGAGAAATCGAAATTTTTTGGCAATTAACCACACTAAAATTCGCTAGTTAATTGTACTAACTGTACTTACTGGTTCTAAATGCTAATACGTATGTGTCAATTATTAATATACTTTCGTACAAATTCCCCATTATTATACACACGCATTCGAAAAAGATAAAAAAAACACTAGATTACAACTTAAAGCTGTGAATTTGTGAATAAACAATTGAAATATTTAGTATACAGTAGTATATATATATGAATAAAAAAGTTTTTGGAAGAGTACTTACCGGACTGTGGAAATAATGTGACCATAAGGATGGCACTGAGAAGGACTAGAACAAGGGTCGTCTTCATTTTCTTAAAAGAATGAAAAAATAAAATTGAAAACTAAAATAAACTGGGGAAAACAATGATGGTGGGTAGCTTAAGTGAGGTATCGATAGGATTGTGAGAGAAAAATATATAGTTGGTAGAGATTAGTAGAACGTAGAACGTATAGGAATAAAGAAGCGTTGCAGAAGAAAACGGAATGAATGGAAATTACGACACAGCTTTGACTAGAGGAATGATAAATGGGAAAACAAGCCTATTCACAATGTGTGAGTTAAAGAGAAAAGTTAGAGACGAAGTAAAGAAGTATAATAAAGAACAGAAAATATAGGATTGCCAGACAAGTTAGGTAAATGTTTCGTTATAGGTACTACTATTCATTCGATAAATCGTTAAAGATATCATCAAGTATAGTCTGCTAAGCCTTGCCCACGTTATGTTAGTATTTGGAAGAATTGTTCCTCAATTTGACTATAGTTAAACTGGCAGTTGCTAATATACTGTTATGAATATGTATGTTCACTTATGATTATTATATTATTACTCTGTGTAAGTGAAATGCGCGTGAGGAATGAATGGCTGGCAACTGTCGACCGATTTGATCTTTGCTTCAATATATTTGAGACGAAGAGGAGGCTTGCAAGAACGGGTCACAGTCAGTGTCGTCTTATGTGTGATGAGCACCCACTGCTAATAATAAACAGGCAAAAATAGTTTTTCTCAGCAGCACAGGCAAAGGACAACTGCTGCACATGGTTATTAAATGATGGAACACATAATATAGGCCACAAACATCATATCGCATATACAATTTGGATAATAAACAGGCAAAAATAGTTTTTCTCAGCAGCACAGGCAAAGGACAACTGCTGCACATGGTTATTAAATGATGGAACACATAATATAGGCCACAAACATCACATCGCATATACAATTTGGATTATATTTGTGCAATATGTAACTACTTTACAAGATATGGAGCATTATATCTTCAGCACTAGACTAATATCGATAAACATTTATGTGTAATACCTATTGTAAATATTATACCCACATTTTCATTTTAAACCCATCATTATGTTGTGTACCAATTCCAGACAGGGTCTTTCCATCTTTTCCATTGCCTAAATATATTTTTTTAGCATTGCTACAAATTCTAGCCAGTAGTTCTTGACTCTAGCCACCTTATTTTGCCAAATTTCAAGACACTCGAAAATACATGCATATTTTGGTGTTGAAACGCTGTGATTTAGTGTGTGATGACATTCCAGAATGCCAGGAAATACCAGAAGCTAATTACATTTCACCCTGTAGACAATTTGGACTAGAAAATACATGGAAACTTTGGCCATGCTCTGGGAATGCATACGAATAATGAAGTTGAACCGGCGAAAACTAAAGTAGAGCAGAATCTTCAATGTAAAAAATGTAATATAAGCTACCTTCACAAGGTATTTACATTACGACGGGCTTAATTCAATGCAAAGTGATCAGTAAAATCATCATTAGTGGATTATATCTGTAGTGCACAGCACCAGTTTAATATTAATGTAGAGTGAACTCAGTACCTAAGCGAAAGTCGTCACAACATAATCTCAAGTTGATTCCAGTCTAAAGCACTGCAAAGAGATACATAAGGTACACACATGGTCTGCATTAGGTGCAAATGAATATGTCTGCCAGTTCAAAATCTAAATGAGCTCGTAGTAGATATTTGTTCATGGCTCGGTTGTACCTTATCGTCAGACGATGATGCTAGTGCAAATACAAATATGTTTAATCATATCAGTTTTATTTGCATAATGTATTTGCTAATGGCCTGTAGTCGCGTTTCGGTAGTACACTAAGTTGCGAAAGTGGTACCTTGAGTGGATCATTTGTTGTACGTACTCAAGTGGAGTTGATTCAAGAATGCCAAATTATTTATCTGGATGTACAACGGTCATTTAGGAAGTGATAAATACATAATTAATGTTAATCAATGATTCCTGTGTAAAATTTCCAGTGCCATAACTAAATGAGCTGGTTGTTTCGCGGCAAATTGGGTCCCGATTCAATTAGATGCAACTTTTTCAATGGATACAAGGATTATTAGCATTATATTGTTGCAGTTTTGTCGGTTAAATAATCAGATAACATATTATGACGGTATCAGTACGATTACATAATGCATACCTACCAAGAAATCATTATAATGTGGGCAGTAATAATAATTAAACTATTGCTGCCCACAATGCAGCTACAAAATTGTTTTCAATTCTAAAGTCTATACTTTTATCTCAGCTATCTATTTAACGAAACTATAATAAAGTATCTTTTTTAATTAACAGTTAAAATACCAATATAGTATGAGTTACGTTCTATTTGTTAGTGCGACCCAACCCAAACCCAACTACCTTACATACATGAACATGAATATACTTACTAATTTAGTGTACTTTCAATTCAAAATGTAATTATGCTAAAAGCATGTTATCATTTTCAATGCTAGTTGCTAAACAAGGTGAAAATATGATTTCAGTAATTTGCATACACTATTTGCATCATGAAATGTGAGCCAACGCTTCATTTAACCAGGCATGCGATAATTACATTCAGAAAACGGTTAGTCAGGCAATACCGCAGTTTAAAGTCTACCATAGAGATTTAGGTACTTATCTGCATATTATTAATATTCACGGTCACGTGTTGAGCATAAGCGTACACAAAATACATCCTGATTATGGATAACTTCGAGATATACACTCTTATTTACAAGAGAGTCTAGTCATATTATAGTTCTTGTGTCTATTAAACTTTTATTAAAAGACTACACTAAAATATTTTGTGTACAGATCATTATGGCTCTTTTCTACTATAGCAGGTATGGATAATTAAACCCGCATCTAATGGGTATCATGCTGAAAGTATGTGTAATGTAGTAAATATTAACACAAGAAGTTAAGGATGCTAATGTGCACTCGTAAACAAGCAAACAGAGATGTAACGTTCATGCAAGTAATAGAAACACAAATATTAAAGAATTAAAGCAGGTAGTATCGTGTCGTGCGTGTCTATGATGGTCTATGAACATGAAGTCTGGTGAAATGGATAGTTGTGCTCAAGATACCTTGGTTGTGCTCATGAATGGATGCAGGGAATTATAATATTGTGTACTGAAGACGAAACGAGGTGATAGCTATTCTGTTCTGTCTAGCAATTTTCCATGATATAATATAGTAATTATAATGGAATCATGGAAGTGTGCTGTAAGCTGTTAGTAGTAGATTGCAGACGAAAAATGGGAACAGCGAAACAGAAGGACGTATTATATTGGTGCACCTAATCCAATATGCTGTTTAATGTACATTTTACTAAAGTGTTCATATTGTATTGTGTAAAGACACTAAGTTGAACTTTAAGAAAATTAATAAGAAAGTACACTAACAATTATGTCGACTATGTACACGAAAGTAAAGAGTTTAAATCGGGTCCAACTTGAGGGAAATTCTTACATAATACTTATCTATGCACATCTTACAAGTTTCTTCCTATATGGCTTAGAAAATTCTGTTAAAAATTCTGCTAGTTTTGGTAGAAGAATTTCTAGTTTGGGGAAACAAAAGGTCAAGTTTTCCCAAATATTGGCAATTGCAATGCCTCAACCCAATAATATGTTTAGTGCAATATAACTTCCAGACTAAACCATTCAGATCATATTATAGTCGATTTGATTAAAAAATGGTTTTTCTATTCAATATCATTTTTGTATATAAATGTAGCAAGTTGTAATCTGTGACATATCAGGTACTACTTTAATAAAATGCATCTGTAAAAACTTCAATCGTCCTGACAAAAAAACTTTTCAAAAAATAGAGTAATACATGATAATTCTTTGGTTCGAGTCCGAGACAGAATCCGATTTATTTTACTAGAGAGATCCAGTGTTATCCAGTAATAATATTATCGGTATAAACGTTACCGTTTCAATCGTCATGATAAGGGAAATGATCTTATGCCACAGGGATTTGCATTAAGCTTATTTTATGAGTCCATGGATGATGAAACACTGAACACGTTTAATCAATTTCAAATTGCGTATGCATGTATGGACTAAAACTAAACATGTTATAGGTATTTACATTCATTTTAACTACTTATTTAAGTATAGCTTCAGTACGCACTCACGCATTCCCTATCGGCATGTCAATTATGTAATAAAAATAACTGTACACTTTTATCATCATCCAGCTCCAGTTTTCACCACGCTTAGGTAGAAGTGATGTTTGCTAATAAAATGTCTGTAAATGATTGGGCAAAAAACGATAACTTAAATACAACGTGTTCAGTGTGGAATGTCAAATGTGTTATCCAATTCAAACAGATCTAGGCAGGTATTCTAAAAATGGTATGTAAAATTATGTGTACTTATTTCTTAGCTTCAATGCATATATAGGTAGATGGGTAACCCCTGGCCTAAGAATACCTCAAGCTAGAAAACTCTTGGTTGTGAAAACCGTTTTCAAAAAAAATGATCAAAAAAAATGATCAAAAACATCGGATCATATGGGATAAAACATACATATGTATTATAATAAAAAGCATGGATGCTAATTGAATAAGTTTGGCTATGTTTTGCCAAACCACCATCCTAAGTGTTAAGGTCGTACTGATGATGATGTATACTAAATAGTAGAAACTGCAGATAATTATAATTCAAATGGATATTAAGATTTTAGAATATCTTGTTCATGCATGTTTGCATTTACTATAACTTGTACTTTGTGTGTATTTGGAATTTGTCGGAGGAAACACATGAAAGACTCTACCTGCCTACCTATCATTAATTACTAGGTATTTGGGCTGATAGACACATTTTAAACTATATCATGTTTAAAACTGTAAATGAATCTTTCCGGCAGACATCTGGAAGGAATCAAAGGGGTCTTCGGAACATTTAGTAGATCAAAAGATTGTTTTCCTCCACCGGAAGTAGCTCATTTTGAAAATAGAAAACAGAAAAACTTATTAAATAACGATTTATTTTTTGCCTATATCAGTAAACAATAAGAATATAACATCACAAACAAATTTTTGAGTTGAGTTTAACATCCAAGTCGAAGGAATGTCAAATAGCATCAGGTTTTCAGTATGAAATACTTATAAATAATATAGAATTACAGCTATCCGATTGAGTACTAAAGCTCTCTGAAGCCATCCCCTGATTCTCCGAAGAAAAATCCTTCTTGAGATACCCGTGAACCCAGGAGTCTTCTTTGGTCCATTCTTCGTTTCCTATGCAAACAAACGTTTTCTGTTATATAGAGATTAATTAGCATTAATCAACATGTGATAATAAAACTGAATAATATATGGAATTACTTGATCAAGTATCCTCTAAGGAAATAAAGGACTGTAAATAGAATTGCAAATGAAATAAAGACTGTAATGGTTGCAATGGCCCATGGTTTGACTTTTGCTTCTTCAGCATTGCTATTTCCAGGTTGTGCCATTGTAGTAGTTTTCGGTGTAGTACCGAAAGAACTCCAACTACTCGACAAAACTGTGGTTCTTTCTGTACTACTATTTTCAGTGGTCATTCCATCTGTAGTTGATGTGGATATTGATGCTGTTGAATTAGATTCTTCTGTAACGGTGGAATTTTCTGTCGTTTCTTGCGTTGACAAAGTTGTATTTTGGGTACTAGATGATACCTCTGTACTAGAGGGACCCTCTGAAGTATCAGTGGGTTCTGTAGTGTCAGGTTCTGTGTCAGTAGATAAATCGGTAGTATCGCTTTCATCTGTTGAACTTGTCTCTGGTGTGACACTAGTGGCGTTAGTTTGTGTCAAAGGAGTAGCATCTATTTATCAAGGAATGGTATTAATAAAGTGAAAATGGCATGAGCACTGACTTAATACTATGAAGCTTAATTATTGATTCTGTTTAGAAAATGCTATAAGATTCATTTTTCTTGAGAATATGTTTGTACTTTCAATAGCTGATACTAAAATGCAGTTTTTAATTCCACTCTCAACTCAACTATTTACCTTTTACTTTACTTGTGTTAGTGATGTTAGTGTCTTCCTCTTTAATACTTAAAATTTTTTCCAATTCTTCCAAGCCTTCTATTCCTTCACTTAAGGGATCCGCTGCTTGCTCTAAAATTGAAAATAAAAATGGTCATGTTACATGATTAGATTAGCAATTTATAATTAGATACTATTTGTACTGAATCCATCGGTAGTTTATGCTAAGTAACATTAATTTCCATAAGTTAGTAAATTATATGTCTATATCATATCCTCCTCCCTCCAATTAAAACGATGAAAGCCACAATATTTTTAGTGCACGTGGTCGTTCTTTCCTGTCGATTAAGTAATAAATAGGAGGTTCTCTTGATTCTGACCTTGGTATGTTAAATTATCATTAACATACAGTTACTGTTATACATAAAGGTGTTTTAAAAGTTAACTTACGTGTGTGAACAAAGGCAGTTATATTAAGTAGCAAAATAATCACTACTGCACTTTTGGGAATAATATTTTTAAGTTGCATGATGATCGATTCGAAGAGTGAACGATTGAGATTAAACTATCTAAATTATTATTTCTAAACTAAAGAATCATGCAAGAAGGAGGTATGTATACGTGTTAAACTTTGCAATTAGGTACACACCCAGAAGGCAAGAGGTACGATACAAAACTGTACGATTTTCTGTCGTCATAAATGTTATCACTATCACCCTAAGCCCAGATCCTGCTTCCCTGTTGAATGAAAGTAAACGGATCACCACAAAAACCTGAATATTTATTTTATACACTGATGGAGATAACTAAAGGCAGATTGTCGTGCAAATAATTTCTGTTACTGTCAACGTAATAGTTTGGGTTTAGTAAGATTGTATACTGACGGTAGCAATACACTAAACATAAGTAGATGTAATAATATGCATAGTTTATATGCATACTAAACATAAATTACTAAATATAAATGCACTTTGGATTTTATTGAATGAGTCAGTAGTGTCAATCTGTCAATACCTAACCAGTATGGATAGTTTTAGGAATAGGATATGCTTATCTTGCTTTGTCGACTTTATGTGATAAAAAATAAAATGATAACTCATCACTACACTGAATGCAGAGCCAGACATTTGACTTTATGTAAATTACCAGAAATATTATTTGACATTCGTAAGGCAGAAGAGAAACTCGTAAATGTTAAAAAACGCCTTGACTTGTTATCAATATGTAATACATGTCCGTAATACATCAAATGCACTGTAACTACAGTTAATGCTACTCTGACTCTTTTCTATATTCAACAACCAAGATAATATCAACCGAGCACCAGAACAAATACTGGAATGTGCGTTATTATGAATTTTTTACCCAAAGCAAGTAAAGGAAACAAATAGGAATAATACTATGCCCTATAAATTAT